>JARQST010000689.1:1035707-1184479 GCA_030142225.1 Pachycephus smyrnensis
TCTCTCTCTCTCTCTCTCTCTCTCTCTCTCTCTCTCTCTCTCTCTCTCTCTCTCTCTCTCTCTCTCTCTCTCCCCCCACCCCCTCCCTACCACATTCCGTAATCCTATGACCTGCGGCTGGCAATCCTTCGAAATTGGATTCGACGAATATTTCGCTTCTGGGCCAACACCATGTTGCATCATCCTCGTTCGCGCTTCTGCGCTTTGCTATACTAATGCTAATTATCTTCATTAGTCGTCCGTTAATTAACCGGAACAAAACCTCAATCACTATAGCTTCCACGTTCGAGATATGTATTCTGGAATTTGAATCGTTACAGTAGAGTTAACCTCTGTACGACTCTGTGATAATACGTTTAGATGCAATTCGATATATGTTAGATTAGGCTAGGTCAGGTCGATCAACGTTCTCGACGACATCCGAGGCAATTCTTCTTTGAAAATTATGAACTTTACGCTAGTTCTTTTTTTTCCTATGTACATAAACTCCCATACGTATTTATATATCTATGCTAATAAAAGGAAGCCGAAAGTTTTCACGCATAAATCAGATTAAGCTGCGATCGGGACTTCGTATTATCGAGCACACGTACGTCTACCTACTCGTGCGTTTCAAGGAAAACATATTACAAGGGTTCCCGACGCGGCGCACAGAAAAAAAATGTCTTACGTGTCTGGCCTGCTAATAGTTTTCTTTCAGAAAATCGTCGAAATCTGCCGGACTTTCTTGGATTTGCAAAAATAATGTTACGCAGAAGAAATCAGTCTGGTACATAAGCTGTATATACTATATGCTACGTATACCATGTATAGGACTTGTGCAGAGAAACAGAAATGAGAATAAAGAAAATAAGGAAAAAGTTTTAACAAGGACTTTACTTATTAAAGCACAATGCAATCAATATGAAGCATTACCATAAAGATACACCCTATCGCCCTATTACCCGTCTGAGTCTCAGATATCAATAAATTCAAGAAAACTCAGCGACCGTAATTGCGTGCAGAATTTCTATGGAAGCGAACGCATAAGGGTTGAGAGCGAGCATTTCACCCTGTCACCATGAAATAAAACGGGTCAACCTGTCACGATCTGCTACCCCCAGCTAAGCATCCCTTAATGAGGTATTTCTACCGGGGGAAAAAAAAAGAAAGAATCCAGCTTTCCCGGGATTCTCGTTTTCCTTTCTTCCTCCAGAGAAACAAGATTTTTACCCCAGTTCGCATCAGAGTCCTCGGTGTCGAGAGACTCTATACACTTAGCTATCCTCCCTTAATAGAAAGGGTGGTGTCACTAGTGTCACCGGTAGCTACAGAGAAAGGGGTTCGAAATGAACGTTCACTAAGGGTGTCTTTTTTTTTTTCCTTTACGACGTGAACACGCCGGACAAATTTTCGCGTGGACGAACGCGCTAGATGAAATATTAAAAGCAACCCCCTGGGCTAAGAAATTGAGGGGGTTAACAAACGCAGGCGTAGGCTGCTGGCGAACGTTAATATTTCAAGTGGTCCAGCCAGCCACCCAGTCAGCCAACAAGGGCTGGTGAGTGGTACGTGGCCAGAATGCTGGAATGGCGAAATTTCCCACGGCGATTTCCCTAACAGAGCCAAAAACTGCAGTAGCCGCCTGGCGGCGACTGCAAGAAGTTCCTTCTCTTTTTTCTTTCTCCATGCCACTTTCTACTATCTTTACTTTACCTTTCCTCACTTTTTCCTCTTTTTCTTACATTTTTCTTCCTTCTTGCTTCCTTATGGACGATGCGTTTGGAATTTATTAAGGGGCTACCAGCCACGAGCAACCTCAGTCGATTCTCATCTTGACTCAAGAACGCATCGTGCATATTGCTTCTCTGCGTTTTGCAAATTCGCCAACGCAACAGCCGTCGGAATTCCTTTTGATCTTCGTACTATTGTCTAAGGTGCATTTCAAGTATTTCAATACAGAGAATGACGTTGCGCGAATTCTATGACGTAATCGAGCAGGAATCATTACTCTATTGCATGTTTTGCAGGAACCCATGGATGTACTACAGATTTCTTATGTAATTGTCAGACAATTTCTGCCAGCCGCAAAATACAGCAGCTGCTGCATCCCGGGATTGTTCTAACGATATCATATTTATTGTTTGACATTTCGATCCTGCTGTGTGTAGTTTCCAATTTTTTGGGAAAAAAAATAAAAGAAATGACTACCTCTTCATGTAACCAATTGTAACAGTTTGAAAGTTATAGCCGAACGAAGTCGAATCGACATATTGGATACAGGAGACTCGCCAATTCCTGAACTCGTAACTTTCTAACAAGAGAAGATATCGACTTGTTTCAAAAGTCAAACTTTATTGTTCTACCGGAAACGGGAAAATATACGAGTAGCAAATAATCTTGTTGCACCTCATTCTTATTTTCCTGCGAAAAAGTGGAATCCCTTAGAAAAAATTATTATTAATAGGTAAACAAAAGCCGTTCGTACCACGTTTTACCCATTCGTCACGTGTCTCATAAGTATCACGTTAAATTCAAGACGTCGGGACGCCTATAAGACACTAATAATATATCTATATATTCACGTGTAAGAACGTCTCGGTTGGAATGCAGCTGATGCAGGAAGTATAGTGAAGCGGAATATGCAATTTTCTGAGGATGCAACGAAACACACAGTGCAGCACCAACTGCATCCTATGGTCCTCGTTTCGCATATGACCCTGTATAGTCCTGTATAGTCCTGTATAGTCCTGCATAGTCCTGGCATAGTCCCGTAGGCAACGTTCTTCGAATATTACACGTCCGTCACTCTTGAAATAGCGTATCAACCTATATCTACCTAGAGCAACATACCATCCAGCATCCCATCTCTACTTTGTTACGCTCCTCCTATTTTACGAGGATGCCTGGATATCGGTCTCGGGTATACACCCAAGAGAATTTCCTCCTTATACCTGGTAGGCTCTTCGAGAAAACCCATTTTTGGTATTCCGATCGGGAAACAGCCTGCAATTCCACTTTCCACTATCCCCTGAAAATAACCACGAGATACAAAATACTTGTTGGTACTACCCCTAGATGTTATAAGTAAGAGTAGCAGCCTGAAATTATAAGCTTAGTATAAATAGACCAGAGAACAAAATACTAAAGGATATTTTAAGTATCTAGAAAGCAGGAATTTCTGATATAAATATTCTGACGTCAAAGTCCCTCCCGTGCGTGGGATTTTTACGTGGAGCTTGAGGAAGGGGTGGAGGGATGAATTTAATTAATTTATGCAGGGGATCTTTTACGACACGTAACCAAGTATTGGCTGTGTTATATCGGTAGATAGAGAGCTATCTTCAGCAGAGACGGGAAAATGGCTCTTATCATTCTCTCATAGGGGTGTACACCCCTTCCTGGTATTCTTGAGTCATCCTAGACACACACAACTTTCTGAAAGCGTAGGACGGGACCGAATCCAGGAAGAAATTACGTGGTGCTAGAAAATTTTAATATGTAAGCCGTCTCGGCTCTCACTTTGTAATGGCACCCTTTGACTGGTGTGATTCTGCGGCGGGATCAAAGGGGGGTAAGGGTGGTTGACGCTTTTCCACTTTGAGGAAATTCCCAGGCCGATTGGCTGCCACGGCGTCGGCAGCGTCGGCGTCGGACGAGACAAACGAACGGATTATAAATTAACGAGGAAGCAGCGAGGCGCTAACGAGTCAAAAGAAGGTTATACCTACGGAAAATGATAAAACGATGATAAAAGCTAATCCAAGCGACTCGTTATCCCTCGATCTACCCACAGCTTCCACAGCCAGAAGATTAAAGCCTGTATAGTCTGGACCCTAAATCCTAAAGGGCATATCTGCTCCTGTAAACCCTTCGAAGACCTAACGACAAGGATCACGATTTGTTCGCTGGACCTTTTTTTTTATTCTTTATTCCTTCTACTCCGTGTCACTCTCCTCTTTGGTCCATTCTCTTCTTTTTCGTCTGTTTTACTTTGTCCTAGTTATTTCTGTTCTTTTTTTGTCTTTTTTTCTTGCAACAGTTACAATGGAGAGCAATGGCGGCTTCCAGAGCTCCGATGGGATGGAGAGGTTGTTTGCTTTTGGAAAAAAAATATCTAGGCTATATCTTTCTCCTGAAACCTTTCTTCCTAACATTTCACCCTATCGAGGGTCCCTTCCACCTTTTACCTTCTTTCTCTTATAGGCATACCGACTACCTACCCCTATCCCATACCCACCCTCCGACCTCCTGTCGGACCCCGAACGATAAATGTTTACCTTGAGTTCCCTCACGGATGATAAATGCAACGCGCTCTCGTGGATCTTCGCATTCACCTCCATTTCTACTCTTGAATTACTTCGCGAAAAACATCGTGTTTTCCTTTAAAACTATCTACCGAACAGTCGCAGTTTGTCCTCGATGAAAAATCTGTCCACCCCCTTCTGCACTGTGCCAAAGTGGAATCAATTTTCTATAGAGAGTTACTGAGATTCTTCATCCAGAGTGTCATGGGAAGATGCATGAGAGAGTATAGAGTAGAGAGTATAGAGAGTATAAAATGAGTATATATATATATATGACTATCAAGCGTTGTGTTTCCCTAGAATCCCTTTAGTAAAGATTCATCTTATTGTTAACGTGTCGTGTATCGAAAATATCTCAAAATTCTGTCACTGCTTTTCCGCGATGCCGCTTGGTGCGCGCGTTCACGTCATATAGTCAATTGGACGGATTGGGGTAACTTTAGAAATGCAAAAATATGAAATAATTTTTTTATCGTTTTTGGAATGCCGATGCGACGCATGCGCAGAGCGCGCGATAGGCCTCTAGTAATTCTAAAAGCCTGATAAAGAAAGGGGTGCTCGCGTGTCGCAATGCAGTCATTGCACTCGAGCCTATTGGCTCTAAGGGTGCTAAGGGTGAGAAAAGGGGGCTAATATGAGAGAGAGAGCTCTCGTGCCCTTTCTATCCTTGGGAGCACTCAACAAGGAAAAAAGTTGTTAAGGGCAGGGGTAAAGGTTCTTCTCTGAAGCTTTTGAAGGGTGGAACCAGTTCTGTCTCTAGACCCTCTCCACAGAATCGTTATTGTGCCAATTTAAAAAAGAACACCCTCTTGAGCTTGATACACCCACTTATTCAGCTACCCTTAGACTGCGTTCGAGCATTATCTTTTTCTATGCTATTTATTTTATGCTCCATCCAGAATGGGCAGAGGGCGATGGTAAGCGGGTAGTGTCTTAAGGGTTGGAAGGGGTTGTCGATTTACAGAAAGTTCCATGTTTAACGGACGAACAGGATAAATCGGTGGAAAGGTAAAGTCAAGGCAATGAAAAGAACACACGGTAGGATTTATTGGTGAATTTTAAAAGAAAGCTCAGTGGGGTTGAAGAGGAGAGGGATGGACCCTGGATTTGGCGATACCGGGAGGACAGGAGGAGTAAGGGTTTCTGGTGGGGTTGCATACTAGGGGTGGAAATGGTCCAGGGCAGGATAGGGAGTGGCGGTTAGTAGAGCGCCCGCAGGGTGGTTATGACGCGGCTGTAACCTTGGCAACTCTCTACCCCTTCTGCTCTTCATCCCCTACGCGACTTTCTGTCTCTCTCCTACCATTTCCCATCCTCTCTCAGTTTCTCTCTCGGCGACTCTCTCACACGGAATTTCCATCCTCCTGCGTCCAAACGCCCCCGCATCCCTTCCTACAAATGGACCAAAAGTGGAACGCGCCCTATTCAAATGTATGCACATTTTATATCTTCTTTTTTTTCTCTCTCTCTCTCTTTCTCTCTCTATCTCTATCTCTCGGAACCGGCCGCAAGCAGCAGGCAACGCGAAACGAATGTCGAGTCGTCAAAATGAAATTCCCTCGCAACTCTGCAGCATATACTTATTCGCGCACTTTAGAAATTCGCAATTCGCGACAACGGCAGTCCACATAAAACCTTCTCGGATCCGTAAAATGTGTAAAAGAAAATGTCAGGCCGTATGATCGCCCCAGTACAATCGCCGCAGCAATGAAAACGATAACGAAAGCAACGACAGCAATGGCACGGAATAGCACCAAGAATAATAATACTTGATAAAATAGTATGGCAGTGGGAAAGTCGGGAAATATACCGGGAGGATTCTCACTAAAGACTTAAAGGTCCATTCCGCCCCTCAGCAGTAACAACATGCCTGCCATACTTCCCGGTAGGAATCCTAACCAGATTTTCACAGCCGCTGCAACTATTCTCATTCCATAGTAATAGGCATCCTGTGGCAGATTTCCTAACGCATTCCTGGTAACGCATCCTGTGCCAGCATCGGCAATATCAGTCCGATGTAAACGCACCCTCTCAATATTGCTGCAATGCCGCAGAAGATGACACGTTGGCATTTGCACGTGCATATGCGTTCATATCGCATAGTAATATCCTGAGGGAAAAAAACTGTGAGAAATAAAAAAAATCCTAGCTCGATAGGAGTCATAACTCCTTAAAGCAGTATTCAAATTTAAGGGTGGAAAGTGGGCAGGATGTGTGAAGCACAAGCACAGTGTAGCCAGGGTGCGTGTCAGAGGGTGGATAAGGCTCGCGTGTCGCAGAAACGCATCCCCGCGGGCTTCCCGGTCGGCGTGTGTTTTGACGGGGGTGCTAACTGACCCCGGTCTGTGGGCTCTGCTGTATACGAGGGGTTGCGAGAGGCCGGAAGAGTCGCTAGGGGTGCGGAGAGGACAGGGGCAGGGCCGAGCTGAGAGTCGAAGAGGGTGGCATTGGGTCGAGGTCACCAGGACGCTACGCCGATCGATGCAGCCTGCCAGAACCCTCTTCCAACCCTCTTCGGACTTGCTTCCCTCCCTCAATTTCTCCACCCTTCTTCATTCGCCCTACTCTCATCTTCTCCTCTTTACTATTTCTCCTCTTCTTCTCTTTTATTCAACGAACACTGATGCGCAACCCCTACCGGCCAGTTTTACCGTATACCCGTTACTGCTCTAGTCTACCTCTCATCATCCCTTAACCCACCCACCCCCCGATTGCTAATACGATTTAATGCTCTTTACAGGGACGTTCGATGCCGCAACACCCCTACAATTTATTCCTGATTCTGTAGAGCGTTTGTTCCTGTTAAATGCACAACTCCCACCCTTGATAAAAATACTTTTTGTCTCTAGGTATACTGTTATTTGTATAATTGAATAAAGCGAATAAGTAGCTGCATGTATATCTACCCTTACCTATTGCGTATCTTCTCCTTTAGTCCAATGGTCATTACCTACTGCGGATAATGACTGAAGGGGATGAGTTGAGATTGATTAAAAATGAGGGATGCCATCAGCCATATTTTACAAGTCGTTTCAGTGTTATCCTACACACCGTAATTTCCTAAAGGTATACCACACCGTGTCGTTCAACAAAAAAAAAGGTAAACTTACATCGCAGCGGAATTTACCCTCAACGAAGAGAAATTGCTCGTTCACCATTTTATAAATGTAAGAACCATCCCCTAGTAGCTATATTACACCTACTTGAAACACGTTCTCAGGAAATGAAATCCGGCAACCAATCAGCTGCAAAATAACATCCCGAATCGCACATTCTTTTGTCCTATTTATCCCTGTTTGGTTTCTAAGGACTCGCGATCGCAGTCGCCGAATTTTCGCCAATGTTCCGGTTCCTCCATTTAAACGTCACGGCATCCCCTTGCACAGGATAATTCCCCACGTCCTCCACGTCCACATTTGGAATCCCAGTTAAAAAAGTTCCCAGGGTCAGAGACGCGGCTACGAGCGATCGCGCGAATCGTACGAGTGGCCCTCATTTAGTCGCCGCGACGCGTATCATGCGAAGAGGCTTAATACGTTACGACGTGAGTATCCTTCCAGGAAGTGTTATTCTTGGCAAAAGGACATGATCCTTCATATATCTCGTGGGATACGGTTGCTCCTGTCAGCAGATACCCGCCCGCCTCCACGACGCCTTTCATGAAATAAGGCGATCCACCCCCGTCATCCCTATCATCTCCATCATCCCCATCACTCTGATCGCGCAGCCATAAAATTCCCAGTTTCCCTCCAGTAAATCAAATCGAATCTCACAAGCCGCTTCTCGTCCCTCCCACCCCTAGGAACATTTAGATTCTTCCACGTCCACTCAAGAAGACTCTTACCTGTCCTCAGAACTCGACCTACTAAATCCAAGGTACCGATCATCCCCTGACTATTTACTACGAGAAATTTCCACCAGGAGTTGACGCTTCTCTGTCCCGTCGAAAATCAGAGTACCAGGAGTATCGCATCCTGATTCATCTCGACGGCCGACGTCGCATCTTCATCAGGACTCACCCAGTCTTCTCGACAGCAAGAGAAAACTGACGACTTCAGGTGCGTCCGCGGCTCTCGATATTGCCGGGACAAAATTACGTAAGTGATGTAAGTTACCGAGAGCGACAAAGCGACAATTACTTATTTACGTTCACCCAGACTCCTCGACAATTACATAAAGTTCGCTTTACGAGTCCGTTAAAATTCCTCGCAGTTGCGCATCTTCGAGACTCCTTGAGGATTTCTCTTTCAGTTACGGCCAGAGGAAGTACTCGCAGCAAAATTACGTCGGGACAAGGAATCAGCACGAGTCTGCAGTGTCTGCCAGTGAAGAGTCGTCCAAATAAGTATGAGGTAGGCGATGAAATACAGAAGGTCGAAGGTTAAAATCAAAACGGATCCAACAGTTGTTAAGAAAGTATTAAACTAGCTGAGTAAGGTTGTTCTGATTTTCCACCTTCTTCCTTCTCCCCTCCATCCTCCCATTTGAACTTACCTTTTTCAACCTTTTACTTACCTTCCGTACCTTCCCACGTACCTCCTACTATGGTTACACCGTGATCTCAGCACCAAGTAACTTTCGCCGAGTCGAGGTACTCCAGTGGCGAAGGGCCCACCGGCAAATCCGACAACAAACTTCGGTAATTATAAAAGTTGCACGCTAGATAAAGGCAGGCAGCCTCCTTTGCGAATCTTCCACCTCCGCCAGACGGGCTCCGTAACCTTCTAACCATCTCAAGCGTTTCATAACCACACAGGAGAGGCAAGGGGACGCCCCGCATTATTAAAGCAATACGTCACCACGCCAGGAAGCGTAAGTCACCAGAATATATTTACACGGGAGATTATATTGCCTCCCAAACTTCATCCAGGATGCTGCTGCCACTCGTGGCAGTTTTTGCAAATTACGTTCTTGCCAAGATTTCGCAAAATTTCGTTAATCGAAATTTCGTAAAATAGATACCACCGGTTCGGAGATACGCGAGGACCAATCGGCATCCTCGATATATCCACGCGAAGAGAACAGCAAGAGCAGCGTGGTCGTCCTCTATCACGGGAAGTCACCGACTCCTCCTAAATCGTCTAGATCTCCTAGATCCTTTGTACGCAGTTCCAAATCAGAGGATACGATCTGTCCTAGGATCTGCTCTTCAGGATATCCTGACAGAGATCAATCCTCCAGGTATATTTCGATCTCAAGACAACAGACCCTTTATCAAACTATATTATTTTTTATCTAGAAAGCTCCAGTGTCTGCCATCCCCAAGGACATCGTTACGACGAAGAAGGGTGCGAAGATATCGTCAAGGAGGCAGAAGACAAGAGCCGGGAAACGCGAACGTCGTTCACGAGAGTAAACTGGTCCAGTTGGCGCAGAGAGATCAGTGGCGAGTCAAGAGGAAGGAAATTGCCGTGGGAGCGCAAGAGGGTTCATCCAGAAGAGGCAAGTCCAGCTCCCGAACGATCCAGGAGTGTCAGAGAGGAACCTACGGGATCTTAAGGACCAGAAGGACCTTTAAGGAGCAATGCGGTCCATCTGATCCTTTGGCTTTCGGCTCGAGGCAAATGGCTCATCGTTTGAGGTAGCTAATTAGTCCTAGTTGTTTCCTGCATTCTCTTCTGAATTAAGGACGTTTGTCTGTTCAGTCTGCCGAGAGAAGGATTTGTCAATCAGGAGCATTATCCTGCTGGTGGATTAGGTATCCTGATGCAGCAGGTGCAGACGCACTCTGCAGAAAATAATACCGAGGACAACAAGAGAGTCTTCCCGTTTCAGGCGACGCCTAGCGGAAACTTGAAGATCATTCCAAATCAGGTCTCATTGAAGAGTCTATGAAAACCGGTAGTAAAATTCATCAAAATGCAATTGAAAATAGTTTGCGTTCTTTTCAGGTCGTTTTCGAGTCTAAGAAGGTCAGTGTCCTAGTGGCTGATCCTAGACACGCTAAGGTCGACGTTAAGGCTGAATTGAGTAGACCTACTATAGACCTTCCATCTTCCCTCAGTAATTCGATTACGAGTCACCCACAGGTACATGAGTACTATTAATTAAAAAAAAAAGTAACATAATTAACGTGACGTTGATTTTCATAATTTAGGTGCAACAAAAATTCTCACGCCCTGATAACGAGTACAGAGTCAAAACTCAACCTCATAGAAGTAAAACGCATCATAAAGAAGCCATGGAGGAAAAACAGACTGTACATTCGTCATCGAGTAACAAGACGCCATCTTATAACGAAATTCCCCTGTCCTCGTACGTTAAAAAAGCAAACGATTGAAATTCTCTTGAAAATGTTGCATTTTTCTTTTTCACCAGGTTAGGATTCACCGGTGAACAGCCAATAGACTGGGAGAATATTATTCTTCCAGAGAAAACAAATCTTTACCAGGAACTTGCCAGGCGTATTACAAACTATATGTAAGTCTTCTCCAGGAGTCTCATTATTCCCAAGTAAATTCCTAAACTCTTGCAGGAACGCTGATTGCATAGTACGTCTAGGCCAGGATGAGTTTCACTGTCATCTTCTCGTATTGCAGAGCTACAGTAGCTACTTCGACAAAAGAAACGACAAGGAGGTCGACCTGACGGAGGTGAGTTCGTCCCTGGCAACGTAATCATTCCCAAGCAATTCTAGTTATTGGACGAAGGCAAAGAGATGGCAGAGGGCAATTTCGTAAATAGGCACCAAAAAAAATAGCAGAGACTCGATTAGAGGGGAGATTCCATTTTGGAAAAGTTGTTTAGAAAAAAAAAAAGAAATAGAATTCTCTGAAAATTATTCGATACAGTTAGTTACGTATCCCACGTGTGTTCCATTAAGGCACACTCGGAGCTTACAGAATCCCAACCCCTAATCTAGCAATTAATTATCAGCTCCTGTAAGAGACCTTCATTTCCATCCCTTTGTCACGTCCTCAAGGTCACGCGAAGCTCTGGAAATCCTGAATGAGCTACGCCCACTCAGACCCAACTAAATATTTATCCTTTCCTGTTTCTGTCTTGTTCCCTCCTACATCCTGACAGACGTAACTTTACTCCCGTGGCATTCCATTGAGGCGGAAAGTTCTAACCGCACCCTTAGACCGTTTCCCTGCTTAGGAACTACCCTCAATATTATCACAGTGTTCCACGCACGAGACGTCGGAGTCCTGACTATTTATTGTACCGAATTTCCACTCGTGAGGAACGATACTATCGTCCCACCCCCTCACCCCTCACTCCCTCTCTCTCTCTCTTGGACGTTTCTCACGGCATCTCCTACTCTTCAACGTTCCTTCACTGTCACACACCGTCGCCGAATGACTTTTTCTATTTTTCCACCCTTGTTACTCATGGGTGGCTCAGACCATGCATTAAACCCTAGCAAAATATATTATAGGTTTATTGGTTAAGGGATAGGAGTCTGCCGGATCGCCAATGAAGTCCTTTTGTCGCTTAATGCGATTTTACGCTCGGCGACTATTTCGGACCTGCAGCTCTTTCGCTCCAGCCTCTTTCACCCCCTTTGGCTCCGTAGCCGTTCTACATTTTATACTCAACCCCAGAATCAGGTCCTCGCGCAGCCATCGAATAATTTGGAGAATGAAATTCAATCTGAAATATGAGTGAACGAATGAAAAGGAATAAATGAAGTAAAAAAGTATATGATGGGGTAAAAGTAAATTGACTATACCCAAGATCTAGATGGTTTTGCTTATTGGTTATATTTGCGTACAAAAACAAATAGGCTTATTGTTACGAAATAGGTAATCCTGCGAGAGAAGATCACGTGACTACGCGTGTACGATTTATTCCGAATTCAATATATTCTGGTAGAAACGTTCTTGAGGGTGGATAGACAAGGGTTGTGACGTAGGGGTAGCTACTGCTAGCGACCCCAATCTCTTGTGTCAGCATCAAGCAATCCCCTCCATATCTGTGGCTCGAAGCCAGGCGACCTTGGACTCCTTTCATCCCTTCTCGGCAGCGGCTATATTTGACTCTCTTTGCTTAGGGGATGAATGGCGACTCTTAAATAACGCTTCTGATATAGGAAATCTACTATATGACGATCGCTGACTATTTTACGCGCTGGATATATATTTAGGATACTATTCAGGGAATTGCCAATAATTTAAATAATTGAAACCCTTTGGGAGAAATCCTTTTTATTTATTCATCCCTTATCGTCTCAACTATCGTGTATATAAGGAACCTGTATAATCAATCACTTGCTGCTCTTCGAATACTAATTTTCTAGTATACAAAGAATTTTGTATATATTTTTTAAAACAAATTCGATATATATCACTATCATGCAGAGCAGCGTAACGTCCAAGGGCTTCTCCATTATCTATGACTGGATGATCAGTGCTAATAACGATGGCTGCCATTTGTTGAGACGCGATAACATCCTCGAGATATTTACAGCTGCTCAATATCTTGGAATTAAGGGTGAGTATAATCTTTTTTCTTAACTTTGCAAGTCTGCAAGTAAAAAAATATTTTTGAACGTGCTGCCAATTTTGAAACTTCTCTTTTTCTCATCAGAGCTGGAGGAACAATGCTGGGCCTTTATCGATAACGATGAACTCTTTTCCGAAGACACGGCCTTTCTGCTTTACCTAGAAGCACGAAAAATTGGCAACACTGCAGTGATGCAACTTATGGTACCCAGGATAATGAAATTCTTTCTGATGCTCGTCAGCACCAAGGACTTTCTTGAATTGGACGTCGATGAACTTTGCCTCTTGTTACGTTCTAATTATATTTGCGTAAACAGGTATTCGTTATTTTTTATGATTCTACGAAAATTTGCCTCGATTCGTTGATTTGGCAATTTTTCAATTTTTTAGCGAAATGGAGGTACTCATGTCTGCAGTGAGATGGCTGATGCACGATTGGGAAAACAGAAGGCAAGATATGTTAGAAGTATTGAAATGCGTCCGTTTTGGTTTAATAGCACCGTGGCAATTAGTTGACGTCAAGAGAAATCCGGAAAATCCAGAATTCATGGAACTCATGTCCTACCCAGAGATACAGAAAATGGTGGACGACGGTTTGGCGTAAGTAAATCTCATTCGTAATATTATCCTTTATCCAATAAATCAATGTCCGACGAAATAACATTAAGATGGACATGAAATTCGTTCTGAATCTCTAAAAGGAATTCTAAATTTAGTTGTAATATCGAAATTCGATAAATTTTATTCGCTCGTATCTCTGATGCAATTCCACTTGCATATTTATATATCCCATTTTCATTTATTCTTAATAAAGTGAAATACTGTATTAATTTTATTTTACTTCTTTTCTCTCTTTTTTTTTTGCCAGTTTTGTTATAATCAAATATTGGTACGGCAATCAGTCCCAGGACTATTATCGCTGGATCGATTTACTCGGTTTGACGGAACCTACGAACCGGAACTGGGCCGGCGAAGACAAGGTAACCAAGAAATCCACTGAGAGGCAATAAAAGTCATCCCCTAGTTCTTAAACTTCCCCACGTACCCCGACGCGAGAGGAACCATTTTTTGTTCCCCACAGAATTACGTGACCTATCGAGAATTTCTTGTGTATCTGGAGGAGTATCAGAAAACGAAGATATCGGAATTAAAGTCTCGTAAAACAAGGGTGAGACCAACCCCTCCGAATTCATCCCCTAAAGATTCCCCATCGCCGGTCACGAGAACGAGGATGGTTAATTCCCAAAATCACAGTGGGATAAATATTGCAGGTATCGTGGATACATATGGAAATTCATATTTATTCAATCGCGTGCAAAAATTTTGAGAAAATCTTGAGAAATCCGAAGAAGAAAAAAAATAATATAACGCTTTGATATTCGTATGAGGGAGGAATTCCATTTTATATCTATTTGGCTACTGTTCAAGAGGATCAACGTCAATTTCGAATTTCAATATTTTTAGCGCGCGCTTCCCGCCGTTCCTTGTTACTTAAGGAAAGTTTAGGGCAATTTTCTACCCTCGTCTTGAAATCAGCTACGCTTTTTAGGCCAAGGGGGTGACGCGCCGAATCACCCTTCACGATCCTTGAGGAACAACGGAAAAATGCCAGCCTTTCCTGCAGGTGGACCAGGAAGTGCGATGATGTCACCGGAAATTTTGAATCACTATCTGAGCAGTTTGAATAGGAACAGCAAAGGGGTGAGTAAGATAGGCGTCCCGACGCCTAACGACAACCCCATCAACAGGACGACTCATTGAAGAAGAACCCCCTTCAGAATGAGACTGTATATTTTTTGTAGAAATTTATTATTTTCTATGGGATATATATACACACACATATATATTCTCTAAGCTCTCATTATTACATTTCTTTAACATTGGAATATATGATTCCGTGAAAAAAAATTATCTGTCTCTCTCATTCTTCCTGAAAAACGCGTCAACCTCGGCGAGATCTCCAGAGGTTTTGTTAATAATAATTTTTTGGGAATAATCTGGTAAGTCCCATCAAAATAAACTGACGCAATTATTTGTCCTAATCTAATAATTTTGCAGAATAACAGTAAAATTCTCAAGGTAAGCCACGTGCCTGTAAGTGAGCACATTGTGTACAGTAGCATAGTTCAAGGTCAGAGTTAATGCCATAATTGCAACTATGCTCAAAAAAAATCCAAAAACTGTTTTAAAAATTTTGTCTAAAATCGCATCTTGCATAACAAATGCATTGACTACTCTCCCACTCTTAGAGCATGCACTTACAGCGCATAACTCTTGCCTTGAGATATCGAATATAAATTCGTATAATAAATGAAATTTGCTTCTATGATCAGCAGGTGAATAATAAAGCCGAAGTGAATTCCCAAAAAGAAACGAACGAATTGATTAGCGTCGAAGCGAATTTGCATGGCGACGGTGAGACCTTGATAAATTCAAGTTACAATTCGATGAATCCCGGAAGAGCGAGTCAGGAGTCACGCAATCAGGAAGATCGTTCACGGGTAACGTTTGTTTTCATTATTCGTGACTTTCACTCTCGAATTAATATCATTTCTGAGCAGGAATGCGCAACAGGAAAAGAGATTACACATGACGCTCCGCGTCATCATCAGGAAATAAGAAACGCGTTGCTTCCCTTGAAAAAATATCCCAGAAAGTACACAAAATTTTCAGGACACCCTGTAGATGAGCCTAGGACGTCTTGTAAATCGGAGGAGGAAGCTGCAACCAGGATTCAAAGCTTCTACAGAGGAATCAAGGTCAGAGTGAAGCCGAATGAAATACCGCAATGAGATTGGATTATGAAATTCGCACGAATCGCTTGGCAAATTCACAGAGAAATGTTTCCAGATGAGAAGATCTTCCTCGGATGAGAAACAAAAGGCCAAAATGGTTGCAGAACTGCTGGCGGTACCTAGTGACCAGCAAGGATGTCTTCAGAAACCGATGGACCCGGTTAAAGTTTCGACGAGTTTCGCGACTTCAGGAATAACGGAAGCGGTAAGAGTGGAAAATTCCTGGAGTCCAAGAAGGAAGAGACGGGAATCTTGTGCAGCAGTTGGGACTTCCGAAAACTGTAGAAATTATCCTGGCCAGAAAGAGAGACTCGACCTGGACAAAGATCTCGAAGGACTAAGAGTTAATTTCTCTCCAGACTCCAGACTCTGGATAGTTGTTTACGGATTGAGATGTTTGGAATTTTTCATTTGTTTTTTTACTATTTCTTTATGTCATTCTAGTTCGACGTGATTGCTCCTCAGCCGACTCCACGATCTCAGCAGAATTCACGAGCGCAATGTCCGCCATTGTTAAAGAGTTCAGCGAACCAGATGGATGCTGCGAAGCATCTTGAGACTATAAAGGTTCCAGCATTCTCGCATAACTGTGATGCGAGATTCAGTTCCATTTCCATGTCCGATAATACGGATACGGATGATTTATTTTCGCCAAGAATTCCCGAAAAGTCTGTGGTAGATCTTCAGATCAAGGAGACGTATGGCAATACGAGTTTTTCTAAAAAAAATCTCTATCAACCTCGACCTCGATCCAGAGAAGTTCATTTTCGCAGCAACAATACGAATTACAATAGATCATTAACGTAAGCATAGAAATTTGATAATTAAAACCCTGCTGAGATAACAATGATTATGATTAGAGCTCAGCATCCCAATCTCGGTACCAATCTCAACATGGATAACCTGGAGAACTCTTTATTTTTCCGGGAGCGAGAGGCTGTGCTCGTCTTCGGTGGTATTGATCCTAATAAAGAATACGGCTGTACCGGAAATACTGGCAAAGATATGTACAGATATAATCCGATGAAGAATGAATGGGAATTCGTTGGTGAAATACCAGAGCCAAGACATCACCATTCTGTGGTCTATCTAAAGGGACGCATATACTTAGTAGGTCGGTAAAAGACTTTGAAGTGTTTCTTGAAGCACCTCAAACTTTTCTTCTATCTCTGTCTTGTGAATCAGGAGGTGCAGATCCTCGAGATGATGACAATGGCAGAAGAAGTCTGGTTGTGGATACTGTTTGGAGTTACGATCCAATTACCAGAAGTTGGTTCAGTGAACCTGATATGCTGACACCAAGGAAAAACTTCGGTCTTGTCGTGAGTCATGGAAAAATATACGCGGTGGGTGGGCAAGACAGGAATGGAATGTAGGTGAAAGAAAAAAGAATGAGTTGATCAATTTTAAAAAATCATTCGTCGAAACGCTTAATCATTTGACAGTGCACTGAAGACTGTGGAAGTGTTCGATCCAAACGAATCAAAGTGGCAAGAAGTGCAGCCCATGCACACAGCCAGAGTGGGTTTGGCTAGTGTGAAGTATCAGGATTTAATCTGGGTTGTTGGAGGAATGACCAAGTCGAAAAAAGAGCCGCTATTGCGAGAAGTGGAGTGTTACGATCCTCCAAAAAATCTGTGAGGTTTCTTCTTTGGCAACTACAATGAATGACAGAGTCAATAATAAAAAAGAATCTTTGCAGGTGGCGAAAGGCTGAACCTTTAAGATCGCCTACGTGTTTCGCATCTCTTTACGTTCTGGCGAAACGCCTCTACTTGATCGGCGGTGCTGGGAATTCTCGTTCGTCATTAAGCAATGAGAATTTGACGGAAAGTATGAATAATATCGATATGTGGGATCCAAGTTTGTGCCTGTGGCGACAGCAGGCAAAAATGTCGGTCGCGAGACACGGACACAATGTAGCCTCTATAGGTAAATTTTGTTTAATCGTTTTCTACCTTTTCATCTGTCGGTAACAAGAGTTTCCCCTTTCAAATAGGTGACCGGCTAATGATTATAGGAGGAGTCTCCACTATTTATACGAGAACTTTGAAAAGTGTGGAATGTTACTCTTGCGATTTGGATACGTGGTATCAGGATGTGTCGGACTTACCCTACGCCATTTCAGGACACAGCACCGTCTCGTTACCTGCAGCAAATACGTTAACCGATCGTTAAAGCAAAAGTTTTCATGCATTGGAATGTGCCGATTGTCCCCCGCATCGTTTCTGTCTCGACAAATCAGTATTTCGTCATTAAACGTAACCGACGCATCCCCCGTGCAAATATAATGTCGAAATCTACTCCAGATAATTTTAAAATTCGTATCCTAGTCACTGGTAGGTCACGTACCTTTTATTCACGGTAAAAAAATTATCTTTCCATCCGATTATTCAGTTCTCTTCCGCTGTAAATCCTCCATTGTTCCTGAAATTCTTGTGCGGTGGCGCTAGTGTCGCTTTTGCGAACGTGCGCCATCTCCCGCGTGGTAAAAGAAACGATATCAGGAGTCGCTTATTGAAGTTTCGAAAAGTTTTGGATTCGAATGTGGCGAGCCAAGGAGCCGCGAGTAGGTTAACGCGAGTTAACCTGAAAATGGCCGAATCGGAGGACTCGGTGGTGTCAAGTGTTCTATCAAGTGTCGTGTCTCGTGGTCAGCCAAAGGTGCAACAGCTGTCAAGCCAGGAGCGTGAACAGGCCCAGGGCCCGACTGGTACGTAACGCTCCCAGCATATTGTGTCCCAGTTTGTAACCAGTTTATCCAAACAGAAGTGTAGAACAGTGTAGAGCGCGACCATGCAACAAGTGGTACGGAGCGCTCTTGCATGCCGGACAGGAGCGTATCTAAATAACACTATGGTTACTATTTCGGGAGCTGTTTGAAATGTCCTTAAGGAGGGTCAGTTACTACGATTAGAAAGTCACCAGGAAAAATTTCATGTTGGCAACAATCAGAATCTTGATAAAGCACAGCGACTGAATTTCAGGAGTGTACAGAGTCCAGGCGACTCGATCCTTAAGGATATTCACAAGTAAATAAATGTAAATCAACAACCAACTACCAGAGTCAGCCCTGATTCTGAATGATGTCATGAGTGAATCATTCCGGATTCTCTATTCGTATAAAAAAGACATTCACATGTGTCCTGTCTTAGTTGTTTCTCAAGAATTCTCAAGAATTTCGCCTGGGGCTTTGGAAATTCTTTAAAGGGGCACCCGCGTTATGCTACCGCGTGTCAAACTCCTAGCGACAGTGTCGTATCATGGAAATACCCTTTTTACGTATTTACACTCCGTTCCCACTAATTTACTCATTTGTTACGTTAGAGCTTTTTCTTTAATGAATTCCAATGAATTCATGAGCCTGTAAAATCTTCTTTCAACTTCTTCACTGCACTGTCTTCAATATTAACCGTTTCACAAGTGCAGCGTACGTAAAAGTCCTCCATAATGCTGAATAAGTAATACAGTGGCAATTCTGTTTCAAATAATCTAAGGCAAGATGAAGAAAACAGTCATAAGCTTGTTCGTTTGTCTCTAATATATTTCCAAAAGAATTCTTTGTCTCTTTCCAGATGTCGAAACTCCTACTTAGTGAAAATATTATTATAGCATAGGACTTCACTGAAATATTTCCTCGCTAAGAATGAATTTACAGCATTATTGTACGCGCCTTGCCCTTATCGTACCATCTTAAAAGCCGGCCGTGTGCACATGACTTCACTTTCCCACTCTCGTTATCTCACGCCTTCCTACACAGTTTACCTGTTCGCAGAAGGAACTTGGCGAAATTATCCCCTTGGCTTAGTTGGACAAAAAAAAATACGTCCTCTATATTCGCAGGAGGAGTCGGAGACTCGCATAAATTTTAACAAACGTAAAACTCCTAACGTCAATTGCCTTCAGGTGGTGAATGATGCGAGGCGTTTAACGGTTATTTTCAAACACGGACAAAACATTGTCTCCTTGGATGTTAAAAGCAGCATCGCAGAGAAAGTACATAATTATTCCTATAGTCTGTCCACGAGTTTAATGTGTTTTTTTGACAGTTCGAAAACAACGAAGTCTCTACCAAGGCACACGTGACTCTGCATACAATTTTTGTTACAAAGTATGTTTGTGTATGGTTTTGCACTGAAATTTAATTTATTTCTCCACTTTAGCATATATTTCCGTGACTTAATGGAGAGCCACGTGCGATTTGATAAGGATTGCATTGTTTGAGAACTGTCAAAAAACCACATTGAACTCGTAGACCGACTATATGTACGCTCGGCTGTTTTTTTCCCATCTTCCAAAAAAAGCTAATGCTGCGATAACTTATCAGCTTTTATCGTAAAGGATAATCTAATTTAAATGGCTCCGGTCGCGTATCTTGTCAGGAAAAATTATTCTTTGCTACGCAATCAGTACTGATATCTGTAACAACATTGGTACAGGTACGAATACCATTTTTATTTGGTATTGTCTTCCAAGAAATAACTGGTAGATAAAAGAGACATGCAACATTTTTTCTCGCGATTCGACTTCCCGATCCACGATATTTCAAATTTGATCTTGTTATTGATTCTGCGGCTTTAAGTGTTGGTGACACCGTTCACTGAATACAGACTAGACATGCCTGTGTATTCCGTGTCGCGCAATTCTGATATGTAGAATATATATCTATATATAGCATTTCAATGGTAAAGTCCATCTGTAAGTGTCCACGACACCCAGTCTTGCGTGACACCAGATCCCATAAGATGTTCACTTGTCTATTTACCTCTTCAGTAAACGGTGACACTGAACTCGATAAAATGCCTGATCTACTTATCTTCGGTCAACGTTTTGAGTTGCCTCTACTTCACCGACCTACGGTAACAGAGGTTTAACTTAAAATTCAATATGGATGACAGTGCATCAAGCAAACGTAGTTCTTTAGACGCTGGACGAAAGTAGTAAGTGCTATTTAAATATACACCAGTAAGTAATCAAGGAATTTTTTCAAAAAACTTCTCATTCACCTAGTTTTTGACGACTTAAATACATAGCTTGTGTTTTCTGAACCTAGAATTGTCACGAAATTCGCGTATGATTACCAACGCGAAAGGTGAGTGTCAAGAGGTTAGGTTTCTTGTTGACTATTCAAATCGAGGATGGATGAGCCCATTCTGCTAGAAGAAAGCACACCCTTTAAATTGTCCAGGGTGCTAGAACGTCTCATGAAGACTCTGCCCAGCGATGCTAGTCATCACGATCATCTAATGGTATCGTTGATCATCTTATTGGCAGAGGCAGGCTTTTGGCCGCACGAGATGACAGTTGACAACACTGTAAAACGGTAGAACATAAACATAAACATAGACGTTAAATTAAACGTTCGATTGTTTGTCTGAAGTATTACTTGTGATTATAATAATCGTAGATGGCATACGGAGTTCCTGAGAATCCCAGAAAAGTGGAAGGGAGAAGATGGCATCTACAGATTGAATTTTTCCCTGCCAATTCTACCGTATAAAGTATGCAAACTGATTGCCATTCCCACAGGAGACGTCTTGGTTGTGACTTTACTTCCGCCTGCTGAAAATATTACAACCGGTTACAACATGGCCATTCAGACACTGAAATACTTTAATCCTCATTCGAGCGATCTTGCCGGTCGTTACATGAATCTTAAAGAATTATCCTTTAGGTAGCGAATTTCATAAAATCGTGAGATTTTCATATCTTTATGATGGTTAATGTGAATCATCATAGGTTCAAGGATGGCCTGACGACACCATTGCGCACGGATCTTCTTCAGGACGAGGGAATAATTAATCCTAGCCTTCAGGGATTACCCGTGGAAATAAAATTACATATCCTGAAGATGCTGCCTCTAAAAACTGTACGACGAATTGGCAAGTGTAATCGCGAATTCTACAATCTCTCCAAGGCACCGGAAATCTTGCGAGTCTTTAGCGACAGGGAATTCGCCAAAATCGATGCGTTAGTAAGACGCAAGCATGACCAGACTCGTGATATGAGAAAACTACTGGGTTACGACTAATAAAATTTATATTTTTGCTAAACGATTGATTCTTTTCAATAAATTATGATACTTACATCCATCGATTCTGCTCCCTTCAGTTGAGCACCTCACTGTTCCTATAGTATCGAAAGAGGCGAGACTCTCGGCTGCGAAAGTCGTTATCACTTTGCGTGGAGATTTTGCTTTGATTCATTTGTTTTTTTAGCGGAAGAATACACGCACGAGGTGGCGCACAACGAGAAGACTGAAAAGGAGCAAAATAAATCACAGATTAATGGTGACACTGGTAAGTGAAACCCATCAGTATTTTTAAACGTCCATTCAATTTCGACTTTCCTATCGTATAATGTCTTTGCAAATAATAACTTAGATCATATCGGAGTTGATGCTGGAGAAAGAAGGCAATGTATGTAGTATATGTATATACGGTGTATATACCAAGGCAATCTATTCCCATGTACCTCCTTAATGCTTTCTTTACGCTCATCCGCGAATTTAATCGAGATATAGAGAGAATCGTATCGACTGGGCGCCACTCACTGATGGAAATAAAAATCCGCAGGGAACGAAGATGTCTGACGTTGATTGAACACGAGTCGAGATGAAAACTCCGATGAGAAGCTCGTTTCGAAGAACGCCACACGAGTACAGTCAAGGATAGATAGATTCTGTGAAATCCGTAAAACTCGTGATTCTTACGTAACTTTTGCAATTACGCAAAGAAGAAGTTATACCGGCATATTGAAATTGAATTCAAAAATGAATGGCGGTTGTCTTGGAGTATTTTTAAAATGCGACAATTTTCCCGCTCGCTTGAAACACAAAATTGATTCAACCGACGTATTCGTTAAAGTTCCACTGGAAAATAGTTCAGGATCTTTCTGATGGTTGGCAAATATTGAAGCTGCAGCCCGGAAGTCTGCTTGCGTAACCGAACTGGAAGTCCTCCAGGCTCTTTCAAAAGTTACACCCCTGTGTATATCGACTAAAATGTCTATTGATTTTATGTTATTATTATTCTCTGTCTTTCTCCTGTTCTTTATGTTTCTTCTGAAACACTCTCCATGTCCAGATTTATCAAATAATAATTTTTATCCTGCTGAATTACAACTGCAATCGATATGCTCTCAGTTTGACTCTCTGTAGAGTAAAGAATATCCTGTCTGGAAAATCGAAATCGCTAACCCTCGGGAAGATCCCGTGACTGGTGCACATTCCAGATAAATTATAGTCTAGCTCCAAAGGAGCAAGCAGTCTGCACTCCGTGAGCGATCGTCATGGAAAAGGACTTCCTGGATAAAAGGGAAAAATAAAATAAAAAGGGATGACCGACTTTGCAAACGATGTCCTCGTGAAATTCTCTGTCGGTTGTATCAAGTATATGTATAGGAGTCAAAGACGGAAGCGGAAACTCAACCCTCGATTGTCATGAGTATCAGAAAATCCACCCTCTTAACGCATTCGAAGATTCAACATGCAACCCCAATAACATACCTACACCAGGATCTATTCCTTGGGTTTCTTTTACTGCCATCACTATACCCCTTCCCCCTCCCCCCTGGGGATATCTCTCAAGGTCTGTCCAGGGGTTGTGAAAAGTCTGAGAACAAAATGGGGGTGGGGAGGATACTAGTGCTACTGCTAAGACTGTTGTAACAATGTTACCCGCAGTTAAATGCAGGGATGAATTTTTCATTTTCTTACTCAGTTAATAGGAACATCCCTTAGTTATCCACGATCCGAGAGGACCTTTGCCACTGCCTTTGAAAAACTGTTTAAATTCCCTCAACGGATGAATTAACGAGTATAACCCAAAAGACAATCCCTAAGCATACTTTGTCCCTAATAGTTACGATCTGAGAGTTCCTGGGGTGAATGATTATTTTCTTGTAGATTCTGATAGGGTTGTTTCCCCTAGACTAATATAGGAAAGAAAAAGTGTTACCAGCAGCAGCAGGAAGTTCCTTTTGGAATTCAGCCGAATAAGGGTCGCTTTCTGGAATCCTAACCTTCGGCTGTTTTAAGGGGACGACGAAGGGTGAGGGGGTAGAAACAGAAATGGGTTAGGGTTAGGGTTTGGGGGGATAATTGTAGAGCAGATTCTGCTGCTGTATCCCCACACGGAAGCTGCAAACCCTCTTCCAGCAGTTTCCCTCGAATTATCATCCCCTTTTACAAAGCCCTATACTACTGTCGGATAATTATGAGAGTAATATCAACCTATCGTGAACTTCCTGGAATCGCTAGAGACGCCTCAGACGCTTCTGGACGCCGGTGAAATAAGCGTCGCGCGAAGTCACTCACATCCACGTCTCGTCGGAACGTTCAACGTCGTCGCCAATTGTAAACGAGCCTGGAAATCCGCCGGCGCCTTATTTACATGTTAAACCGTCAAAGGAATGAATTTACAGGGACCATTTTCATGCTCAACCCCTCCCACCCCCACCCCCCTCTACCGTTACCCCCCTCACCCACCCTATCCTCAAAACTCCCTTTACTCTTGCACGTGCGCAGATTACATATCCATATGCAGTATATTTACGCGATGTTTATGCTTATGGACGATTATAGAGAGGATGCAGGTCTATTTTCATGTAACGAAAGTACTCCGCGCTATCTTTCGACATGAGTGAACTTCCCATTAATCTCCTAGGGATGACGGAGGATACAAAATATAGGATGCTTGCGAGACCTTTGACCCTAAACTCCAAAGTCCAAAGCGACTGCTGAAAATACAGAGTTTAAGCTTCTAGGCTGGTGCATAATCGAGCGACAGTCGCGTGAATTACGTCGTCGAGAGTTCCGACCGTAACCACGACTACAGAGTGTCACCCCCTCCCCAGGCCTGCTGCCCCAGCCCCAATTCCTCCCGGAAGAAAATCCTCGACCCTGAACTCGACCTACAATCCTAAATCCCACGTCTCACGGACTCCGACAGAGTTTAGAATTTTTGTTGACGCCCGCCATTAGCGACGCACGTGAAAGTTCGTATCTTCAAGAAAGAAATCGCGACGCGATTCTATCTGGACGTAGGACGCGTCTACGCATAATTTTATCCCGGTGTCACCTTGCTTGACGTAACATATTATTTTTTTCTCCTAGTGGAGAATTTCACAATCGCAGAACTGACAACACTTTCTCAGTGCCCTCGGTAACTCGTTTGCCAGCCTCGTGTAATTGTCTCGGTTAAGCCGAGCGTCGCGACGACGTGCAAGATGTCAAGAACGCTCTACATGCGACGTCCGAGCGTCTAAAACCTGAAATTTCTTTTTTTTTTCTAATCCAAATTCTAGCTGGCTCTTTCGGTCCTCTTGACGAATTCCTGGCTGGGTATCCTGATAAGGACGATCCGAATGTATCTACCGACCATAAGACAAGAGAGTAGGGAAAAACCTAGAGGATTTTCAAAAGTGGGTCATCGAAATGTCCTGGAGCGTTTTTCCAGGCCAAGCCCAGGCTGCGCTAGCCCAGTTATCAGTTTGCGTGCAACCTCCTCTACGAGGAGAGCTTGCGTTTCCGAAGCCGGGAAAGCTAAGCTTGCGCCGTTTCGATTTTCTCTCTCTCTTCGACTCACGGCGAAGCCCTCGCTCCTCTTGCTCCCTCCTCTCTCTCTCTCTCTCGTACTGCCAACTCTCCTCCGGGTTGCTTCACGGCTCTCTCACCCCAGTGCGCGCATCGAACCCGTCCTGGACGAAAGTCCTTCTCGCGTCACTCGAATCATCCTGCCCAGGTTTTCGAATCCGCACGCGGATTTCTTCGCGGAAACCGCGTGATATAGGTAACACTGTGCGTTTCTTGTTGTGAGCAAGAGTGATCGTGATTCCATCGATTATTCCTAGGATGATCGATAATAATAACAATAGCAATTAACTATATAATCCAATTGTGTGAATATTCTAATTTTTACTGAAAAACCAGTGAATAATTTCGGTGGGAATTTTTGAATTTACAATTTTATAAGAACTTTCAACATTCATTCTTATGATAACTCCGTGTGGACGAATTAACTCGTCGTTTGAGTTTTATTTTGCTATCAAGCCGCCGTGATATCAGTGATAACGTAGTAAAAAAAGTCCCCTTTCAAGACTTCCGAGTATTCCGTACAATCGCGACAGAATCGCATTCGCAATTTTTTGATTATATCGAAACCGGAAAAGGACTGTTTTCATGATTCTATTTATTGTCTGCACGCGTTCTTTATCGGTAGACTAATCCATCGTGCGTCTTTGTTGACTGTTCTCTTGTTCTATTTACAAGATAAGTTTCATCGCGTATCTCGATAAATCTCAATCCAGAAAATCTAATAAAAAATATCCATCGTTTCCATCGACTACAATAGCTAATCGATGGCATCGATTTGACGTGCACAAGTGAATCCATATATAAAAGAAAATCGAATGACGCGTCTAAACGTTTAACGGGAGCATGCCAATTAAAGTTTTATGGAAGTTTGGCTAAGGGGAAAAAAAAAGCCGAGAAGCCAATGAAAATAGAAAAAGAAAAAGATACAATCGGGAAACAGTCGGATATTAGAGGGCGTGTTTTCATGGCTTACCCAACAAAGGCGCGGTTTCAATTTATCCCCCTTATATTTTAGTGCGCGTCTAGTCGAACGACTAAATTAGCAAGGCGCGACCCCACGAGAGGCGAGCGATTAAAGAATCAAACGACAGCGTATCTTTGCTCTTGAATAGACGAAAAAAAAATAATAATAAAAGAAAGCAGCGAGGAAAAGCCTCGAGGAATAAAGGAAACGTAGAAAGTATAGGAAGGATCAAACATTAATCATTCCTCTTGAGCGTTATTAAGTTTTTCAAAGTAAAAAATACAAAAGGAGAAAGCGATAAAGAATAATCTCCATCGACCGACAGTTTCCTTAAGGAACATCGTTCTGAATTCCCACCGAAGTAATTACGTATCCACCTTAAATTTTTCAGTAATAATAATATGCATTCACCGACTGCCATCGCGCGATTCGTCTTTGTGCCAAATTAATTAACGATTCTTGCCAATGATCATCGAGAGGGTCTCGAGAGAAACGAATAAAAAATATATATATGTAAATCAGCTCAATACGACTGAATTAAAAGAAAAACTATTCTCAAAAAAGAAATCGTCGCCTTTATTTTCAAGGAAAAACATTAAATCTCTCATAAGTAAAACACAAGGCGATTAATGCGTAAAAGTGTAGCATGACTTTCAGTCTTCCCGTCCTAAAATCGAAAATCGCAACTATTAGCAAACTGTGTATTATCAATGGATGAAACACGTGAAAATGTGCCGATTAAATTCCCGTCTTTAACTCGAGGTCACGAGTCGCGACAATCAGCCATCACGAGTGGAAGATAAGGATAAGCGAAGCGTCGGCTCTGCGAGATGGCTAATTTTCTCCACTTAAGAGAGGAAGTGGAACTAGTTACCGGAAGTACGGAGGAGTCCCGGAAGCGTGCCCTGTGGCAGTGTTACACCTCGAGGATGTTGACGCACAGTCACAGCGACGGGGAGTTCCCGATTTATTCCCAAGGTAACGATAACTGCCAAATACACACTTGAAATTTCATCCCTTGGGAGACGGAAGGGGCGAGGGGGTGAAAAACTTTTCTAAAGCGTTCCAATCGCGTCTGCTGGTGATTAATGGGGATGCCTGTTATAAATTTAATCCTCGCGCACGCACTCGCGGCAAACTGAATTCGAAACGCGCCCATCGAATTCCTCGTATTCCTGCCACGTTTTACACCCGCTTTGATTCATGACAGAAATTTCGAATTATCGATGTGTGACTATAGGTACGTCTGTATAGCTATACCTTGGTGTCCATAATAAAACGAAGCTTCTATACGGTGGGATTACAATTAAAATGCGATCAAGAATCGAATTGATAATTAGATAATAAAGATCTAAAGTCATCTCGATTTTATGGGATAACCAATAAGCAATGCTAGTTTCTAATCGGATTGATATAGCTAATGTTTAATTTGATTCATATATGTATGTCCTACTTGTATTATATGGAAATATCGCTACCTAATACGAAGTATATAGTTTGTACCACATTGAAATTGCTGGATGATCCTCGTTAGTGGTATTTGAGGATGCGCCATCTCCCAATCAGTTACTCCAGCAATTTCATCTGCAGCTCTGTCTCTCTTGCTCACGAAGAGAGAAAATATAGATGAGCCAAGAGCAAGTTCGAGGATCGAATTATCGCATGCACTACAGGCACGTTCAAAAGTTAACGTAGCCAGCATTCGTGTTCTTGGAAACTCCTGAAGGCGACCTCGCTGATTCGCGACCTGCAGACATCGCATTCGATCGATTTTAGCTCCGTTTACAATTACACTCGTTACCATGTGTGTCTGTACATAGAAACCGCTGGAGCATCGTGGTTTCAGTTAATTAATTTCTACGTGCTAATTAAGCCAAAACGGGACGCCCGTGTAACGTTTAGCTCCGAGGTGTTATGTATTTTTTATTATTATCAAGAGTCTCGATAACGTTGCACGATACAAATTTTATTATCAATACTCCATTATTCTTGATCAACGTGAGTATTTTGAAAAAATAAAATTGCTTGTCACTGAAAAATTGGAAAATTTCAAAATTATTATATAACACTGTACCCGGTAAGATCTTAACTTCCGTTTCCGTAGCTGAAGGCAAAAAGAAAATGATTCAAAATTCGTCGCACGCATCGGCGAAGTTTGGCGAATTCATCTGTAAATTAAAATTTTCTAGAATATAGGGTGATTTATAAGAACAGTACTTTCCTGGAAGTTATGAGAAAAGTTGCAGATGCGATTCCTTCCCAAGTTATATCACCCCCCTGATAATTTACCCCCTTTATATTCTCACTAAAGACACTCGTGAATCTTACGTCATGTACCTCCACTTATTTTTTATTTCTATTTCTTCGATCGTTGGAAACACTGATTAGCGATAGGCTGAATTCTTCGAAAGATTCGAAATTCCTCTTGTCGCTCGTTGAGGACACTCCTCGTCGGCTTTCCGCTATGCTGGCGACATATTGCGTGAATTCCATAAGGGGTTTCCGTGTATAAGGCGAGTGACAGGATCCTTGAAGGATATGAGAAATTGACAGTATATGGATCGCGGCAGAATGCCAATATGACGTAGGATCCATCGGAAAGTAGTTACAACCCGGAGGACGGTAGATCGAGAAAAAGAAGATATAAAATTCTATCACGGTCCCATTTGCTGCAATGCCGATGCAGCTAAAGTGCATCAAGTATTGAGTGAAAGTTTACAGGTCCAGATAAAGATACGCGCCATTAAAGAGAATCTTTGAAACTAGAATTTCAATAAAAATTTTTTATATATACTCGGCCCTGTTGGCAATGATATTTCTATCTAATTTACATCGGTGGTATTGATTTCAATAATTGCGAAGTAATAGGATAAGGCGATTGATACTTGAGAGATTGAGAGAGAGAGAGAGAGAGAGAGAGATAGTTCGTCTTGTGTATATATATTTTTTAAATTAATAATTTTTATTTTCCTTATGTAATTAAATAGTTGTGCGTGATGCTTAGTTACTATGCTGGTATTATCCAGAAAGTGATGAAGTGAAGAAAATTTTGATTCCGATAAAAAGAGGGTCAGAGAGCGTGATATGAAATGAATTTGTTTTTCTATGAATTAACCCTTTGAATACTGTGGGTGCATATATGCGTTCATACTATGAGTGCTTGTTACTGTTGGCTGAGATCCAGCCACACAGAGGGCTTTTTGGTCACGCTTTTCCGCACTTAAAGGGTTGATTTGACAATGACGTCAGAGTATTTCGAAAGCATTTTCGAGTCGGCCGAATTAATCAAGGCCATACGCGTTTTGCCGTTGTACCTACTGATTGTGAAAAAGATATTTTCATCATAAATAATTTCATACTAATTTACTTTTGATCGAACCGGTAATCTCGTTGTTGTCTTCGTGAATGTCTCACGGGAGACTTTTCTAATGTCATTTCAATGTCTTGGTAAAGTCGGCCCTAAATTACTGTCCGGATTCTTCGGGCAACCATTTTCAAAGATCTCCTTGCAAGCTTTAGCCACTCTTTTTCCAAGTTCTTCCGTAAATTTATGCGCACTCGTATCCCTCGTAGTCGGCCTCAGCCAACACGTCTCCACTTCCGTTTCGCAATATCTGTAATGATGCGATGACGCAACTTTTGGATCCACTTCGACTTCCTCGAATTCTGCCAAGAGATAATTGTTATTAGATTATTTACCTTATTCTGGTTAATCAAAGAATGAACTTACCTCCCTGAAAAATTGAACCTTTAGTCTTTCTGAGATCCCACGCTCGATGATTTCCAATTTCCACGACATCCTGTCCGCGCACTATGTACTTACTACGGTCATGCATTTCATTCGTATGCAACCACCTGGCAGTCTTTGCGTGCATATACAAAATTGGTATATCTGGAAAATTTGTAAAATTTCATAAAAAATAACTAATTAACAAAAATAAATATTAGAAAATTAAAATAGAAATTCAACCACCCACCAGAGTCCTGGGTGACAGGGTCGTCCTCGTGCATAAGATAAAAGAAAGTATTTCTAAAAATAAAGGACGCCGCTCGGTTGGAATTTGCTCCTGTAGGAGGATCAAGGTACTTCATCATTTCCCTGTAATTCGCGTGTTTCCTCGGGACGATAAATTCGTCGACGTCGACGCCGACGACGTACTTGTATCCCGCGTAGAAACTACTTCTGTAGAGGCAATCGTTAAGGGACGCGAAAATACCATCCACCCTTATGGTTCTCTCGAAGATATAATAACGTGGCAGCCGCCATTGCATCACCTTCGTCAAGTTCAGTTTGCCATAATAGTCCAAGACTTCACCGACTTCCGGCGTGATGGAACCGTTGTAGAAGGTGAAACGATCGACGCCCATCATTCGATAGAATTCAACGAATTCAACGAGCTGCGGCACATTTTTGTATCTGTGATGAAACGTGGGAATGCAAGCCGCCATGAATTTTTCGCCATTTTCTTTCCCACTGCCAAATCCGTCCGCGGGATAATGAATGGCGACGAATTCTTCCCTTTTGAAGTCCGAGCTTCTCCTCGTGTCATTTGTCGACACCGTTACTCCGACCGGCGTCAAACCGCGAGTGTCGTCGCCCGTTGGAAATTCGCAAAGGATAAAGGCGGCTGTGTAACGCATGCCAGCATTTTCTTGTTGAGCTATTGGCTTGATTCTCAGATTGGCTCTTTTTAGGATAAAATATTCTCGGCGATTTGAAGATTTTGCGTATTCGTAATAACACGTTAGCGGCAGGTCTATTTGCTCTAAAGGAATTATGGCAATAATCCTGATCTAAAGAGGAACAAAGAAGAAACAATTTTGTTTTTTTTTTCAATTCAATCAAATATTCAAACTCACCATTGCCCAGGGAACTTGGTTATACATTGCCGCAGGTATTTCATCCAGAACGACTTCCGGTCTGTCGTCAAAGTAAGCCGAAAATATATGCGTGTGATGAATATCGGTTAAACGCCAAGCGTCGAGACGCTCATCCAATCCCTTCAGTTCATTCGGATACTTCAAACTTTCTAACCTCGATGCATGATTGGCGTAAAATCTATTCAAACGAGAACTTCTCTGTAACACCCGAAATTCACAAAATTCACGTTGTCTGTAATGATTTTGAAAAAAAAAATTCTCGATAAAACAGAAAATATACTCGCCATCCATTGGACGCTCACTAAGCACAAAACGCTCAAGGCAAATATACAAAGTACAATCTTTTTCCGAATCCGCGACATCGACGGCCATGTCGAAAAAGTTGGTTTACGCAGAAGCTCGTACATAACTTCCGTGGATGATTCAAAATATAATTAATACTACTAACGTGTATGACGACGGTACTGACAGTGTGATATACGGCTATCTCTTATCGATAGATAAGTTCCGGTAACTCGTCAGTCGATAGTAGGGAGACGAGGTGTCCAATTGGTTGGATCGTTTCATTAGATACGCATTTGATATCTTCAAAAATTTGTTCTAACATTTGAATGAAATGAAAAATCAGATCTTTTCGTATGATCTAATTTTGGACAACGCGATATACGGATTAACCACTTAACCAGGAATGACGTCTTCGGACGTTATCTGCGACCCACAGTTGTTTTGCACGTGTAGGAGACCTACACGGAAAAAAGAGAACAGCAGTGATTACTAGTCTAGTTAAGCGAGTCCCAGGTAGCATAGAAAATAAACGACCAACAGTCTGGAATAGTGTTGACTATTTAGAAGACAGTAATCATTACCGTTCCGAAGGTAATTCTTACTGGATTGATGAATTCTTACTGGATTGATGAATGCTTTGCTATAAAGTGGGACTTACTGCTGGGACTCATTGTTAACTAGACTAGTAACCATTACTGTTCTCTTTTCTCCATCTACGTACCCCACTGATTTGAATAAGCGATATCCTACCCGTAGGCTTATGACTCGTCCCTTTATCACTCAAGTCAGCAAACGACGCTTACGCACGCTGCTCATCACCACGAGATATCGCAGGCGACAGGGCCTTTAGATTGGCGCGAGAAGTTCGGATTGGACGATGATCGTCACGTGGCTGTTGTACCTAATCTCGGAGATATCATCGGGCTTCCATCCTAGAGCTGAGGGCAACACCGCTTATCGTTGATCACGAGGAAATATCGTTGACAATATTTTGAACAAGGTGTTCGATGCCATCCGACAGCCATTCCATTCTGAGTCAATGAATGTTAGGAGTCGCAAGATCAGCTGAGTCTATGTAAATCAAATCTACCTTTGGAACGTATATATAGGTATAGACTTTTGAAATAAATATTATGCGTTAATTCTTAATTATAGTTTTTATTATCGTTACTCCAACGTCCATGTTTGCTTGGGTTCATTTTCTTGTATAATGACTTTATTTTTTACTATTTACTATTTAATTCTATTTCAAATTCATCGATATGTGGTATCTTTATTAGGCCTGCTGATTATTTTCTATCGTTTGGTATATTTTTCGAATATAAAATTTCATACTTTTTTTTCTTATACCGGGTCGATTATTTTTATACGCGTTACTGCGGGGAATTACGTGAGTACTACGATACCGCATAGTCTACAGTGTACCTACGTATTATAATAGTATAGTTACCCTCTGGTTATCCCCGACCCAAAATTAATTGAATTTGCATTTAATCAGAGCACGAATCACGGGATGAATATTCAAAGCGTATGCCATTGGTTTGCCTTGTCAACCTGAACGGGAAAATCATCGTACATAGAACATCATAGACCGAAAATGGCAGACTCTCTAGAGTGCGGCAGAATGAGAATGCACCATGATGCGTTTCTAGTAACGAGAAACGTTATCTGGATAATTAGGTAGAATTCTCGAAAATGCAATTTTCGCCATGTCGCCGCTGCATTCAGGCCGGAGAGTCTCGAACGATGCACCAATTGCACTTATGGATGCACGGGGAACAGTTTGAGAGAAGCATTAGGTCGATAGGTGACTGGACGATTGTGGATGCTGAATTAGATTTTATAACTGCTTAGACAAGGTCATAGGTCAACTACTGTGTATCTTGGGTCTGTTATCTTTATTACGTAATACGGCCGTTGATTGGTTTCCGATTAATTCCCATTGATTGCACGTGGAAAACAATATTGAGAAGTTGTATTTTATTGGAAACAGATTTTTTGGAATTTATCTATAAAAAGAGTAAAAGATAACGAAAAGAATGATCGTAAAGAGGAATTTGAACTTTACTAGTGGCGCTACTAACTGGAACATGTGATAGGGGTGGAGGGATACGTTAATGTCATTCTTTTGAAATTCCTCCAGGATGAGTGGGTTAGTACTAGGTCAGTAGGGAGTATCTCAAGAAGCTAAAGAATCCTAAGTACACAGATACGTATATACGTACTACCAATGATATTTTTTTTTCTTATTCCAGGGGAAACAATGAACTCGTTAACGTTTTCCTGCGAGATTTCATGTCGGAAGGATAAATGGTTAAATGGAGCTTCTCTCGTTTCATTAAATTTCACCTCGTCCTTCGGATAACTCTTTCTCTCGTTTCCTCAATCTTTCCCCTCTGCTCCCCGGCCATTACCGCCATTTTACTTTTCACCCGTTTCGTTCTCAGCAGTTGAATACAATTACGCGCATCCATAACGCTCGCCTGGAATCCTCACCATTTCTACTTTTTTCTATTCGTTTTTTTTTTTCATTTTTTTTCAGGATATACGTTTTACTATTAAAATAAATTGACTACTTCCAGAACTAAACAATGAATTCTTTTCTACTGATTATGCTCTTGGTTTTTTAATTTGTTTTTTTCCTTTATACACATTTAAATGGGAGACGTCCAATGGACGTTTCCTTCAGCTTCTTCGTGATTATATCCTTCGCTTCCATTAGGATCGACTTCGTCCTCATTTCTGGTCTCATGTGGCTGACTATCATTCCCGTAATCCTGACTGTCACTCGATTGACTATCCTGACCTATGTTACCGGAAGTCCCTTCTTGACTGTTTTCTTGAGCGTCGCCTGTACTGACGCCTGTGTCAAATGATGCAAGTCCTGGTTGATTCGGGTAGTATCCTGTGTCCGTTTCGAAGCCATCGAGACCATAATTCGACGGTAAATCAGCGACAGGACCTTCGGCTGCAGGAGGTTCATCTGCTGGTATATCCTCTGGACTTAGTCGAAAGTCCTGAATGCGTATTCCGTAGTCGCCATAGTCAGTGTAGCCTCCATTAACCTTTTGAATGTTATTCCAAGGACCGTAAAAACGACGAACCAAAACATTGCTTATCAGTTCGCGTTCCCGTCCTGAAATGTAATTTGCGCGGCAATAAATTTTTTAGCTTGTGGTACCACCTTAATGTCAAGATAAAGTTATACCGATTCCGATCTTACCTGGATAAGCATCCTTTATGGGTACACCATTGCCAGTGTTCACCGCGACGACGGCAATCAGGAAGGCCCACAGATAATTATTTATTTTCATTTTTTATCCTTAATATTTATATTTTTAAATAACGATTACACTTCCGTCTTCGTTTTTCCGTACACGAGCTCACTTCGACGTCTGATTAGAAGTCGTCTCAAACCGCTTATATAGGCATGCACTTCCCTTGACAGGCATTGACACGTGTCGTTAACGTCTCGTTAGAACGTTTACCCATGTTTTTGTATTGAACGAGTCTACGATGATACTTAACGGGCTTTCTAGGATTCGTGCTAATCCGAGAAGAATACTAGAGAAACGGTTATTGCGAAACTTCCAGAAACTTGGATTGAAAGGAATTGAATGGCGTATCCTTGAATGTATTTATCAGAGATATTAATTTTTATTCTTAATAATTTTACATAACCAACAGATACGATCAGACGTTTCTGTCATTCCGTAGTCAACATCTTAATTTACTAATCAGTACAATTACACTGTTACTTGAATTACATAGAAAGTTACGCTTAGTATTCAATTTGTCACGTAGAATGTCATGTTCCGATTCCCATGATGCATCATCGTCGTCATCATTAGCCGATCCAGGATTGTATCGTGTTTCAACGTCCCCAACCGCCACTATAAACAATAAATAAAAACATTTATTATTCTCAGGAGTACATTTGACTGTATAGAAAAATTTCACTGAATTTCTTTTCTTTACTTACCCTACTTCCGCGTAGGAGATAGTGCTTGAACGATGACGACTTCCGAACTGATACTGACCGCCATTGCCGGTGTAATCGTCATCGCCGTCATCGTTTACCGGTCTGCCAAACCAGAAAAATGGAAATCCATAGTAACGCGTGTCCTCTCCAGCCAGTAATTCTTGTCGCAAATAAATAAACAATAAATTGCAATGTACATTGATTCTTGAAATTGGAGAGAAAAATAAAATAGGGCAAATAAGGTGTCCGAGACGTCATAGATTTTGCCGTGTTATTCGCTGTGCAATCTTGGACGACTTTTCCTTAATTACTTTAAAGATTAAAAATCAAAACTTACCATCTTGCGGCTGCGGAATCGGTACCGAAGCCACGATGCTAATGAGTACCAGTAACAGGATGACCAATGAAGTCTTCATATCTGCCAAAAGTTCTTGCCAATTTAATAGTACGATGCAAAATATTCTACTGGCACATCTGGCAATATCTCACTCTTATATAGGTACCAGACGGAAGCGGAATCCCGTCAAAAGAAATTTGCGCTAATTGGAATTCTGACTCGTGCTAATTTTTAGTGACGATTAAGGCTAAATCATACGCGAACCACGCTTCCCAATTAGCGAACTCTGATTCTTTATGCAAATATTATGTGACTAAGAAACTGTTGATTGAAACTCTCAACTCCACATTGAATAAGATTTTCTATTGAAAACACGCCTTTTTACAGTATTTTATGTCAACATGGAGATCTTACGGAATCCTCTTTTTTTTCCGTTTTTGTAACCGTATTATTGCTTCTCTAATTTTTACTTGAAATCCTAACAGAGGGCTTTAAATGTACGAGGTAAAGTAGTCCTAGGTAGAGGACGACCTTGAAAACCTATTATCTATCCGTTTATTATCTATAGGAAAGGTCGAGGAGAAACTTAACCTCCTCCAATTCTGTTCTTGACTATTATCTCACGATCGATCAACCTTCCGACTCAGCTTCCATTATCCAAGGAAATATACACCGATATTCAATACAGACACTCCGTTTCATCATCCTGGCTGAACTCGTATTATCTCCCGAGGAAAGCCAGCACTTCAGTCATTGATTGACTTTGGCAAGGAAGAATGGATGAATAAACGTCACTACGTGGATGGATAACGTTCGGCTAAACTAGCACCATCTGCCACTTTTTTTTACTACTCTTAGTTCACAGGGATAAATTTTGTAGAAAATGCAATTATTAAATAAAATATAAAGAATTACAAGAGAAGTCGTTTTCTACATATATACATATATATATGTAAACTTACACAGAATATACAGAGTTAGACAAATTTCATAATATTTTATAACACTTTTACATAACAGGAATTCCCAGTAGTTTCGGTCACTAAAGGCCTCGCGAATAGTTGCCAATCATATTCACGTTAATAAGACATCGTCGAGTTAAATTTAACGAATTTATCAGTTTACCTTGGCCGTGATCACGACGCCGTGCGTCGTGACGCCCTGATGCACTGTGATTGTCCGATCGATCCTTCTGTTCGTGGGAATAAACTGCAAGGGCAAGTTCAAGCGATCGGATTCCACAATGCGAATTTATCAGGACGATATTTCGCAAGGAAATTCCCAACAGGAAGCTGTGTAAGAAACGGCGAAAAAAAGAATTTCCTAAAAAATTATTTTATCCCTGCAAGCCGTACGAAGAATAACCTAATGGCTGCTGTACTGCAAAAACCATAAACAATGTCATACGAGCAAATTGACGTTAAACATGTGTCTTAAAACGTATCAAACGATCTTGCTTGTTTGACCGAACCGAGGAGGGCGTTTGCTAAGAAAAAAAAAACCATATGGCGAAACGTGCCATTCACGTCACTACGTGCCAATTTTCTTTGCTCTTCGGTAACTAGATGTTTCTCGAAACGCCAAGTGTCCATTGGTTCGACAGTTAAACATTCTCAAGTCCTAATTATCACGCTAGTGGCAATGATTCATAGGATTTTTCTTATCGTAGAAAAGATTTCGCGCATCGCAATAACGTATAACGGAAAGGTCAGGGAATTCGCTAGGAACCCACCTTTTTTTTTTCCACGAAGGTAGATCATGAATTAGTGAGGACGAAAGGGGGGCGGAGGAGGTGGAGATAAAAAAATTGGAGAGAGAAGCGAATGACGTGAAATGGTAAAAATGGAGTGGGAAGCTGGAACGTTATCGGTTACGAGGTACTTTTTGTCCCTTGAGAATTGCCGACATTGCTTCCAGGACTCTAGAGGTTAGTTTTTTTTTTTTCCTAGAGATATTCGGTATCACGGAATCCTACAGTGTCCACGTATACTCTTCATCCAACAGGATATAACTCTCTCTTCCTATTAGATTTAGAAATTGTCTGGGAAAAGTATAGGATTTTCGGTGTGAGTGGTAGCTTAAAATATGCAAGTCACGTGACCTATGTAAAACACGTATATACAGTTCATAAGTATATATATACACGCTCCAATAAGTTTCCCGATTAATTTTCATCGTTCTCCATTAAAGGGTCTCCCATAAATAATTGAAAGGTTAATTATTCGGCTGCAATTGTAAATAGAAAAGACATCTAGTGCTTTGTCAGGCGTGAATGAATCACCGAGTGAAAGAATGAAGAATTATAGTTACACCAGAGTATATCCGCCATGTTGGTCCCGTCAGCCATTATTGCGTAATATCAAATGCAACAATGACTTCATCCTTCTTCAACAGTCACTGCAATTTCCTTGTGCATGACGGACGGCGAATATTAGCAATAAAAGGTTAACTAAAATATGCCGGAAACGTGAGAAAAATATTACGGCGTCATTTCCCTAGAGGGTCCTCCGTTTTTCGTATCAACGTGGCACTACGTCCATTTCGCTTGTCCAGTGAGAATTCCCTGGTTCGTTTGACGCTTCGGCGAGATAAATAATCTAGATGAAGATAATAAGGTAGAGTGGATAAATATTGCAGAGGGCGAGAGAGAGAGAGTGAAAAAAAATGGAGATTCAAAGATGACGTTGCAGGTCAACCCCTGTCGTCTTATAAAGAGGGTTGCAATCTTATTGACGTCACACTATATTTTCATTGATATGAGCGCAATATTACGTCATTGATCCATCTATAGGACTGTCTTTTATATTCTTATGGGGTTCTCGCTGGCTTCGACGAGGCATTGTCGACGGTTGTTCAAAAGGTAATCCTGTTCCCATTTACACCGCAGTATCAGTCCCCAAGAGATGCCAGCCGCCATTTTACTTTTTCTTCTTATTTTCCTCCCCTCCGCCTCAGCCCTTCCGGGAAGTCTATCGCTTCCGTCTTCCGGTTAAAGTCCGATCACGTTTCCTCGCAGGTTTCTTCGATGATGAAGCCGTAGCCTGAGGACCCTCAAGCCAGCGACTGGAGTCGAGATAATCGTATCGTATGGATTCACCCATTATCCGAATTATGTATATACGAAGAACTTTGCTGAGAAATTTCCAAAATTTAACTTATACCACCGGTACGTGAGTCTCTTGTAGCTAGAGAGGATTTCACAGGCACGAGTATATCTGTATGGTCTAGTTAGTCCCGTCTAAAATTACCGAGAAATTCGGTGCGCGGTGCGTGCCCTCTTGGCACGTTATATTCAGCGTCCGAAGTCGTCGACGTCGGCGTCGGTACAGACGGCGTCAGTCAGTGCCTCGGGACACTAAGGCGTGCATGAAACTTTCATTGTACCTCGTGAGAAAGTGGAAAAAAAAAGAATAAAAAGAAAACACGGTTTTTCCATTGTGACGTATATCTTGTGCGGAAACGCAAAACCGCTTCGCGGTTTTAAATCCAGCGATTCTGCAATTTAAATCCTTTCTACCTCTCCTGCGATTCTTCCGTTGCGTCGCGTTTATGTACTTCTGATATACAGAAAAGGGGGTGGGGGAGGGGGCGAAAGAAAAAAGTGGTGAAAATACTGAAAATAAAATTTCCTTTTTTTTTTTCTTATTTCTTTCATCCCATACTCACGTATGTGGAGATAGGGGTAGTATCGAGCGTGGAATTTTCGAGGGTAGTAGAGCACCAGGGTGCGACATGCCATCATTACCGGTCGAGCGGTCACACGGCAAAGACTACCCCTTGTGTCCTATGTATTCTCAACCCCTAGAACAAGGGGCTGGTCATGTGAGCCTTGCGTGTAACTTGATGGATATATATGATGCTACGTATGTATTCAATGTACTATATATATATACAGACTAGTATATAGATATATCAATGCCTGTAATAGTGTGACGAACGGGTTGACGGAAGCCAGGCAAGGTGCGGTGCCTACGACATGTTCCTATCCACAGTAAACAGTATCACCTTCGGTGAAACAGCCAGTCCACCGGACACCCGTGACGTGGATGGCTGGCTGGTTGACTGACTCGTTGGTTTCGATGGAATACGAAGTTTTCTGCATTTCTTTTCAAGAAATAACTAAAGGGATAAACAGTGGAGAAATTTAGGACAGTGAAAGCAACGTGATCCGGCATATATATATATAGTACGGCATTAAAGAAACAAGATAAAAAAATATAAGCATCGATTGATATCAGAAATTATAGATTTGTTCGTCAACGTAATCTGTTATCTATTATGATTTCTAATTACGCGAGTGTAGTTTAGATTCCGTGGATCTCAAACGCCTTAATTCTGCTAGTGTCATCGTCTTGATACTTATTGGTCAGCCTGTATTTGTGTCTGTGTATTATCTAATCGACGTCAATTGCGCAAATGTTGATAAGCCATAGGGACAAGTGGGCAGTTACGAATGCGTAGTCGAGGTAGCTACGCTATAGGATCTTCATTCTAATTATTACGGTAAACGCGTAGATGGTTAGTGCATGTGAAGTGTTCAGGAAGTGACGTGCTTCTACCGGATGGAAGAGGATGGAAATTTCTGCTTTGGAGAAGTTCATTCTAGTAATTAAAGGACTTCTCGTTATTCATGATGGAGACTGCTTGAGAATTTTCTGGGGTAAATAACTAAAGTTTTCAAGTACTTTGTCAGTGGAATAACAACAATAATAATCGAGATCATGAACAGTCTATTCCGGTTTGGACCATTCAAAGACGGTACGTACATGTAATTTCACCACATAATAAAAAACGATTAACTTGGAATCCTCAATTATTTGCAATTCTGATAAACTGTAATATCCAGATTAACCAAAACACGGATAATTGGTTTTTTTGTATTTCCATAAGGAAGCTAAAGAGCTTTAATCTTTGTTCTTGCACATTGGCATCAGGGTAGCTTCTGATGAAGCTTAAAATATCAGTTTTACCCAGTAAAAAAAAGGTTTTTTGCCGATAACCAAATTTTGAATTGGTTTGAGAGGAAACGATGGAAAAAAACAAAGAATTTCGATCGTTCGTCCAAACGAAAGAAAAAAAAGATTCAGTTGCATGCAAAAGTGAAGTTGGACATTTTGAAATTGGAATAGCGTTATTCTCGTCGGCATAAAATTACTTTACGACTTGCGTCAACGTTCTTTTGGCTCTCTAACGATTCTCACGTGCGATATATTTATGTTTGTGTATTACATACATATATATGCGTGCTCGAAATGGCGGTTAGGATCGTTCGAAAGGAATAAAATCGACAGCAACAGTAAGTCGTTTCCAGGAACACGACTTAATCTGCGCATGTTGAGATAGTAAAAGAAAAAACACAGAACGGATAAGAACTTGGCAAAGAATCGCTTGCTGATGTAGGTCATCGATTAATCCCCTCGTCTACGAGTGGTTGGGGGCTGATGATATCTTTCGGCAGGAGTCATCGCCTTGCGAGGATTAGGGGAGTCAGGGTGAATTTATCATAGCTTTGCTGAAGGGTCTCGTTATGATATTCACAATCGTCATTCCTCGTTATCTATACCTTATATATTTTCGCACTCTCTCAATAATACCTATACACCATATAATATTATATGCATATATTATATATATGTGGAACTACGCGTAAATCGATCGATTAGTCTGCCAGTAGGTATTCAGTGGTGAAAGTGGTTGACCCTATGAATTAGAAAAGATTAGAAGGTCGACTTGCTGCTGCGCTGAATTACAGAAGAGTCTTAGAAGCATTAGGACTATAAGTCCTTTAGTGTAGTCCGAAGATTCCCGAAGTCCATTCGGAAATGTTCGTTTCTCTCTCGCGCTCGCGTAACCTTACCCTTCTTTTGCAGTTTCCCGAAATCTCTCAATCCTGGGAAAAGATCGATAGCTATCGGAAAACAGAGTGAACCCCCGTTGCCTCGCGAAACGTCTTAACAACCCCCTGGGATTGAGTTCTACTTGAAATACGGTGGATTCAATTTAAGGTTCATTCGATAAGGGAGGCTCGTGCAGGCCAAGTTGTTACTTCCCGCCAATCGCTGATTCGAATTGAGCTACGATTTATTAATTCTCTCGGAAAATTTCGGTCTTGAGATTGAGGGGCGGTGGGAAGAATTCTTGATTTATGGAGAAAGGGGTTCTGTATTTGGGGTGAACAAAAAAATTGGATTACGATACCGTTATAGGTGTACGTAAACATTCCATATGTGTATGGTAATGCTTTCTCGTATCGTCACGTCTCATTTATTCCATAATCTTCGAATGAGAGTATCTATGCCCTGCAACTACCCCTTATTGTTATCTAACCAAGTGTTGCGATGGGACCTGGAGAGGGGATGAGTGGGGTGGCTTCGGGTGAAAATCGCAGACGGATCCTCAAAAAGGGAAGACGAAGGAAATCCTGGAGAGACTGCTGGGACGCGTGAAAGAGAGAAAGAGACGGAGAGAGAGAGAGAGTAAAAAAAGGTGGTGTACAGGGGGAGACGAAAGAGGTAGGGAGGGGGATGATTTTCCGCAGAATGGGACAGCGGTTACATAACAATGAGGCGTCGCGACGTCAGCTCGTCTCTGGGGGATACTCTCGAACTGCTCAACCATCCCCTTTTCTTCTCTCGATACTTGCCCACCTATCCTCTCTGTCTCTCTCTCTCTCTCTCTCTCACTCTCTTTCTGTTCCTCAGTCAAGACATGGGGAAACTGCGAATGCTTTGAACGAGACATTGTCTCAGGACTGCTTGTCTGGTGGGAAATAATATTGCAAATTCAGTTTTCCTGAGTGGGAGGAAAAGAGAGAATATAAAGAAAAGAAGAAACGAGTGACTTGGAAGAATATAGAAAAAATGATAAAAAGACGGTAGAGACAAGTTAAGAGAAATAAAAGAAAGTGATGCTGGCGGTGTAAGTAAACGAGGTTTGGATTCGTAGCCTCGGGGGTGATTCTCGGGCCTACAGGAACCATCTTGATTCGAGGAAATCCTTCCATCGCAGGAAATGTAAAGTTTTAATGAATCAAATTTATCTTCCGTCAAAATCTTTTGCCGAACTAATTATGGGAACAAAAAAAAATATAAAACTCAGTCATTCCCAAAGCTGATTCCAAAGTTACGCTTAACAATAATCTTCGCCATTTTCTTTATCTTTTGCAGATTCACTTTGCCGAAATGCTCTGGGGTATTCTCGATATTCGCCCTTGTCTATATATATAAATAAGTACCATACTAATTTCAATATCTAAACTTTATTCGCATAGTCTAACTTCAAGGACGTTTAATCAAGGATTAATATCATTTCAGTATATTAATTTTCTCTGTTTCATTTATTATATGAAATAATTAAATTATCAAAATTGCCAAAGGCAATTCGACTAGTCTTTGTGAGATGACTGAGAAGTTCTAATAGGAAATTATCAGAGATTTTCTATCAACGACAAGAATTCCTGGTCTCTTACGTGAGTCTCTTTATGGGGGGAGGTTTCCTCTTAGTATTCTAATATATCTTACGAGAGCATCGATCTCAGGGTTGACGTAATTTCTAACCCTTGCCAAATTTTCTCTTGGGCTAACGCTAAGAAGAGGAGTATAGAGAGAGAGAGAAAATTGAGAAGCAGCTAAGAGATAAGCTCCTCGGCTCTAATCAGTCTCTCGAATCTCGACTTTAGTAGAAATTCCCCAGGGAGGCAACACTGTTTACTCAAAATACCCCAGGAGAGTCACCCACCCTTTGTACGGCCATTGCCCTGTTTACCTTCGACACTAAGAAGAGTCTTATGTAAACCATAATACTCCCCTTCGAAACTATTTCAATAATAGTTTGGAAAACGTGAAACGCGAGCTACCGGAAGTAGCCATATTAGTTTTTTTATCCTTATCTTGCTCTTTCATTTCCGCTCACTCTGTATCCTCTGCCAGAGACTATCCCCTTTCGTCTGGTGAATTTTCAAAATTGCCACAACACCTCTTTTATCTAAGGGTGGTATTTCAGTTGTTATTAATAAGAATGTTTTCTGCTAGTTCACTTCCGGTTGATTTTCTAGCATTTGTTAGATTCGCTAATTGAGATTCACGTGGCGTCAATATATGTTTTCGGGAATATCTCATTTCCAAAGCATCCCAAGAATGAGGGTTATGATTCTACTCCGAGGGTTGTTCGGTTATTCCGGGGATGAAACTTCCCATGTTCCGCCATTAATTATTCGAGCGCGAATAGAGTTATCTGCCAGTATTGATTGGCTACCGAGACTTCCTCCTCTCTGGATGTAATCTTTCTTAGTGCGAGACGAGACGAGTTCATTTGCCACTTCGCGAATACGTATATGGTAATATTCGTTCTGTTGAAGTTAAGGGTAGTTGAATAAGCAAGTGAAGTTAAACCTACCGGAAACTGGATGCATCGATGCACCTATGCACTCAGGCAACTCGATTATGCATTTCAGATGGAGGAGAAGAAAATTGTTCAGCAAACACTTAAAATTTGTTATTCATTTTTTGGTTGCTCTGAAATACAAGAATGAACCTTTTGGAAAATTTTTTTTTTCTTTTTGAAAATCGCTATAACTAGAATTGATAATAAATACTTGGACCAAATTTCTTTTGTGAAGAATCCAATAAAAATGTGTATTCCAGTTGAAATATGTGTTCTCGCAAAAGTGAACTGAGTTTGAGAGAGTTTTCGGAAGTTTCTTTTTTATGCTTTCACAGAGGGGATGGGATTTTTATTATAGCAAGGGTGGGTGACCCACATTCCACGATATTTATTAGCCCACAGGTCGGTTTAGACCCGCCTAAACGTCGGTCGCTGTGTTATTTTCACTTTTTTTTTCTCCTCCAGGAAACCTGTATCGAGGGAATGCAGTTTCCAAGTTCATCTTCAAATCGCACTTTGCATATCCTCTCGTGCGCGCTCGCCATTTTGATTTCCTGTTGCGTTTATAAATAACATCCAGAAACCAGATACCTTGAGCCCGGCGCGGCAAAACAAAATGCAAATACATTGTTCGCCGGTTGAAAACTGGTCTCACTGGTCGGTAGTCATCGATATCGGATCGCGAGCGATGCAATTATGCTTCCTGGAATTGCAACGACTTACAAGTCGAAGTTGCAAGCGGATTCTAGCGCGCGACTCGTAGCAATTTGCATGGAATAAAAAGTCGATGAAAGTAAAAACAAAAAGTGAAAATAAAAAAGTTTTAACTCGAACGTAAAAATTGACGGATAAAAATTCCACGGAATCTCGTCACGTTTTAAGGATCGTTTCCATCCACTCGACGTAATCCCATATCTGCAGGAAAACAACTCCTGGTGCGAATGTCTTACGCAAAGGCGATTCCCCCAAGGATGCAATTCCAAGCAGGTCAGGACCGTCGATCATTGGACCACCAGTTTCAAAATCTCCAGCCAGATGACAGCCGTCAGATGAATACGCATGTGAAGGACATATTCCCAGTTGGCGACACTGTCGCTGGCTGAGAATCGTCACGTTGTACTTTCTAGGAATTCCATATCCGATTGTTATCAGGGGGTACGTTACCCCTTCTATTGGGGGATGCAGGGCAGGGGTGATCTTCGCTGTATGAGGATCGAAGGGAAACTTTGAGTCTACTCGAAGAAGGGCGACGTTATTACTGATCTTCAAGTATCCTGGCTGCAGAAAGATAATTAATCTCAGTTATTAATTCTTATTAAAATGCTTTTTGTATGCTTTATTTTTTTATTTACCCTCACACCAAATTTTGGATGTAGCACCGTGCGGATAACCGTGCGATTTTCCGCTTGGGTGATCGGTCCATGACCCGTGATAATTTTCAAAGAATTCTCACTGGAAGTCAATGACAAATTTTTCTTATTTATATGAAAAATGTATATTTAAATAAAATATTTTTATTCCATACTTTCTGTAAATACAATGCCCGGCAGTGACGACCCAATTCGCCGATAGTATAGTGCCACCGCAAAAACAAACTTTGGCATTGCAAATTCGTGCAAAATATGGATAATCTTGAATATCTTCTATTTCCTCGTACGAACACACCGCGTCCTCGTATTTCTCGTACACACGGTACGGCACCACCGTGAAGTTAGCTGCAGAACGATTCGCACAAACGATGCGCGTAAGAGCGAGCAATAAAATTCCAATAAAACTCATGGTTCATATAAATTTACGCAACGACCGTGAAAGTCGTAAGGGAGTCGCGCGATCTCGTGATTTATCGTAAAATTCGTGCGATTAAAACTTTAGCGAATTCAACGGATCAAACCGAACGCAATAATCATTTCTCCCGGCACCGGAGCACGTTTCTCTGAACACAAAAAGCATTAAGCACGTTACACAGTTGCATAACGAATGATCGATGACCGTTCCAAGAATTTTGCCTTTCACGTCAAAATAACTGGAAATGATCAATCTGAAAGTCCTTAAGATTATCCCACGTGCTTTACGAGTTCAATCAAATAGTATTTCCTCTTTATTCTCAATTTCAGAAAAATTCAACAATTCTTTCTACCATTACGATGTCCTTCCTCCGGGCACTTACGAATAATTCATAACAAAGCTCTGCGATTCCAGACGTTGCCTCCTGCGGACGGCATCCTAATTGCAACGTTACGGAGGAGCTCGCGAAATAACGAGGCACCCTCGCAATTAGATACACCTGCGAGAAACCGCCATTATTCTCTTTAAGCCATTTCTCCGGGCTAGACAACGAGACGACGTTCAAAAGGCTCCTTCACCTTTTAATTTTTACTACTCGCATTTTTGTCAAAAAAAAAATTGACGTCGATTCCGATTGATTGAATTATCGGGTTTTATCTATATATTTGCAAAGGTTTATTGTACTCTCTAATTTTCAGATCGTTGCTATACTTTTATGCAAGCGCATACGTTAAGGGAACGTTCACACCGACTCTGTAGAAATCTAGCGGATCGACGCGTCACATGTGTTTTACGTTATATCGATAATTTATGGAATTAACGGGGTAAAAAAGAGGAGCAGACTCCTTAGAAAAACTCTCATGAAACTTTACGAGACTCCTTGTCATCCTTTATGGGAAATTTGTTTTTCTAGTTTCGCCATTTTCTTGAGTAATGTGTCCTTAACGTATAAGAGGAGAACTGAGGAGGAGGAAGGGGGGTTGAATGTGTATCTACGCTATGACGCGTTTAAACCACGTTGAAATAACCATGGTCATGGATTCAAGACGGGGACGTCTGCCGTCGAGTTGGTGACAGCATCGGGACGCCTGGGACGCCTGTGAGTGACGACAGTGTCGTTTATAAAAGAAGGGGTAGTTATTGCGCAGCTTCTATACTTACCCCATGGGTTAAGTCATGGGTCGCACTTTACCCTTTGAAGTCTGATTCTATTAATTTACCCCTTAAGAACTAATTGCGTCGCGATCCAATTAATTAACCGCTCGAGGGATGAATTTCACTGTTTGACGAGACACTGATCCCGTCCGCGAATTTCGGATACTGCTGTCTGCCCATTTTCTTTTTTAGGCACTTGAACAAGATGCAATGTCTATCTCTTTTTTTTCATTTTATTTGTGTATTGTTACTTTCAATAAAAATGTATCTATTGTCTCGACAGTTTCACATATGTACGTATCTGGAACATCGGAGATCGAAAAGCTACCGTATTGATACAGACTCCATCAGTCGATTGGATTACTTTGGAATATACGTACTGTACATGTGTATAGATATATATATATATATCTATGGAAAGCATAAAAAAGGGATGCATTCAAGAGATAATAATCAAAGGCTACAAAGAGAATTCGGATCGACTTTGTCTGCCGTGTAAATGACGTGTATGCGAACTCATCAAAGATATCTATATAGAAAGATAAGAATCCAAGATTAAATTATTGATAAGATAATATTCGGCAGTGCTAATGTACTGAAATTTCTTCGAATTATACAGTTTGTTCAGTGAATTTTGTCGACAGAACTGTTCGCATTAATAAATATATGCTTGAGCAGCAACTTTGTACAGTTAAGTTTGTCGGTAATCAGATTTCACGAGAGAAATTTCGATAGTGAATTATTCAGCCGCGCGATAAATATCCATAAAGAAAAAGCAAATTCTAAGGAAGACGAACGCCTGGAATCCAGTCTGTAATATGAAAAGTAATCTCTTCATTAGTCCATCCGACGTTCCCAGTCCGCCGTCATTAATTTCCTGCCATTTTCGGGGCAAACAGGGTCTTATCTAGTTCTCGGCCGACAACCCGTTACAGCCGACTGATAAGTTATGCTATCCGAAATGATCTCACGCTACGTTTACGCAGTAGCTACGTTTTACAATTAATTTCGTTGAGTTAATTACATAAGAAATCGTAACTCACGCTACGCGTTTTACATAAAGCTTATTAAAACACTGCATAAATAATAAATAATAGTTTAATACACACGCAAATACTTTTTCAAACAGGTGTTGTCCATGTGGCTACAAAACTTCAATGGTAAATCTGCAACTCGGAGTTAGTTAAAGTTAAGCATAAAATACCACGTCCAGCGAAAAGATGGGTGACCGTTTTTCTCAATGCCTACGCGCAAGCGCGTCTCAGCCAATATCTGTTCTTTAACTTTCCCCCAGCTTTATTTCGCTAAATCAATTGAATTTGACTGCCGAAAAAGAGGAGGAGGGAACCCTTTCGATTCGCAACTTTGCCATAATTTCTGCCAATTCAGAAAAGATGGCAGCGATATGAAAAAGGGAACAATAAAATCGGTTGTTCCACCTAGCATGACTCTGTAGCATGACTAGTCTAAGACGGCCGTACAACTTTTTTTTCCTATTTTTATACCCAGTATAAACATTTATTTTTATCAGACATCCCACAGCCTAGTACACTCTCCGCATATGACAAGGTTCGAACGCACAATTGGCGCACGAGCGTATCTCCAACTGCAGTGGGATGCATTTGATGCATTTACGAACTCGTGAAAGCACATCAGAGCATAAGCGCAATACCAGCTGTGGTTTGCGGTTGATGGCTGACGTACTGTCACTTTGGCTTAATTATACGTCTACTACTTAATTGTAAATTGTCATGTAATTCGGGTCGACAGGGACGCTCATTCTGTGCGTACTCGAGGCACAACGTGACGCACCAATAAAGAGGGCAGGTTTCATTCCATAAGGTTATCGAAGGGTTTAACTGTAAAAAATGGCGGTGAGCTTTCGCGACTGTTTGCGAATTTCAAGTTAAAAGGTTTTGGCATTTATGTAAAGGATATTTGTAGCGATGGGGAAGCTAATATTCTTTGATGGATGAACGTTTACACTCTGGAATGAGAGTCGACTGGTCGAGTACATCAGTAACTCAGGAATTATGTAGCAAAATGGCGACGTAATCTCTGTTAGGTAGACAGAAAGAGAAAATTCACGAAAAAATACCGGCCAGTTTTCATCGTAAACGAGACGCAAGCCGTGCAGCGAGCAAAGTGTCTCTCATATTTCAGAAGATGGTTGTGACAGCGACTAGACTGTCTTGAAACATCCGTAGATTCGTAAGTCGGTTTAAATTAGCGAGTCTAGACGCCACGGAAATTCCACGTGGTTCGCGTCATTCCTGCTCGAGCGAACAGTACGTTTACAAGATAACTTCAACCAGCCATTTCGTTAGGAAAAAGGGACCAAGTCGATTAAACATAAGAAAACATTTCTTTACCCTTAAATAAAGAACCGTTATCGTACACTAATAGTTACCAAAAACAAGTGTGATGATTGTTGATTGAAATACTTGTGGCTTCTCGATAAGCGTCGCTGAATCATCGCTAATTTTCACTGGCGTCATTCTGCGGTCCTCTGCAACGCAAGACTGAATCATACAAATACCAGTCTAATATATACAAAGGATAAAAAGAGAATTTGATATCGTCATTGATATCTTAACGATTGATGCAAGAGAGAAGGTAATACGTTCGAGCGCCCTAGCTATGCTCCAATACACAATATACTATACAACGTACCATAGCATACCATACACTATACTGTAGTAGAGTAGAGTATAGTTAGTATAGTATAACTTCCCATGCAATGTTACTGCATACTTACTCTACAGTCTTCCCTAGGTATACTACTGTCTAATATAATATAGTACCGTATCGTACGGTACGTTATAGGCGTGTACCGTCCGCTTCAGAGGTTGGATAGCGTTTGACACTCTAGTGGCTGAAAGTCGAAACACATCCGCGTGGCGGCGGGCGCGTCGCATGGCCGCCCTCAGTGCTCGCGAGCCTCGCTCGGTGCGTGTTTCGTGGTGCGGCCGTTCCTCGGCCTTTCCTCGTTTGTTTTTCTAATTTCATCGCAATATTCCGTCGCGATTCCGTCCCCGTATTACGCGCCGAGTCTCGCAGTCCATTTACAGTGCTCCGATACTAACTGGCTCCATCCTGGGAGTCTGGATAATACTTTAATTTAATATCCGGAGTGCGTGCGCGTGTGTCAGCTTCTATGTGTATATGCCGCGCCGGTCCCTACGCCTATATTATTACTGCCAGCCCAATTTCTCCTGGCATTTTTGTGTTTTCACGTGAATTCTCACCGCCTTAGGTGCATCGCCAGTGTCTCGTTTATTGCAAATGTGCCCAGGTGTCTCGCGATATACTCTCTCTTGCTACTTTTACTACCTTCGCTAGCAGTGCTTTCCTCATCTTCGTCAACCTCATCTTCGTCGTCCTCTTCGTCGTGGTTATATCCACTTGATTCATCCTGCCGTGTGACCTCTCACTGCCCGAATCGTTGTACGTTTACTACAGGAGACATTTTATTTGGAATTTTTATCCTCTAATTTCTCGCCTCCTAGTCAATCCTATAGTTCTCCTGTATAAGAACGTGCAAGCAGTCTTGTGAGGTTAGGAATCCTTTGTTTGACGACATTAAAATAAACGAGTAAACCAAACGTATTGTTTATCCTCAAATATATTTTTCATCCGACCCATAACTCAACGATTTTTACATACGAGATTCGTCGAATCTTTAACGTGATTCATAGAGGAAAAAAAAAGAGGAAATAAATACTAGTAATATGGCGGTCCTAACTGATTCATGAATTCCTCGTAGTATCCCCGTAACTAGACGTACAATCACGGCGTAGTAAACAGGTTTTCTTTTTTCTTTCTTTTTTTTTTGCATCTTTCTAGTCGCCGTTGATTCGTAACAGCGTAAACAGTCCCAACCGGTACTCTCCCGGCCTGTTTCATGCGTGAGATGCGTTTCCATGGTTTTGTAAAACGTAAAGCGTCGCGAATGTTATGGGCGGACTTTGAAATTCCTGTAGTTTCTCTTACTGCGCTGTAGCTGTTTGAAGAGTGATTCTCGGGAAAAAATATTTCTAAAACACAACAGCTCTTGAACGATTGTTATTATCTAATCATTGCGGTTCCCGAGACTTTGTAATTCTCATCGAATGACGCCAAGCGTTGACACCTATAGCTTCGCGTTGTCACTTTCATTATCTTCAGTATAATTAATAACGCGTAATTATCTGCGTCTCTAGCATGGATAGCAACATCACTGACCGTTCGTTTATTTTAATCTTATCGAACAAAAGGAATTCTCGCCTGTAGATACAGACGTGTGTGTATTCCATAACACGTTACGATTTGCAGCATATGTATATGTATATATATATATCTTGTCCGTGTAGTGTTTCGTAATACTCGAAGAGAGACGGGCAGTGTAACGGAGGATTTTTTTTTATTGCGCAGAAGGAAAAGCCAGTGGTTTCAAGTGCGTATAACTCCTGTGGAACGTTGTTTGTTGTGCCAATCACATTGTGATTCCATTGTATACCTATAATACATAAGATCAGCGTTAATCGTGGAGACAGAAAAGAAGAAAAAAAGAAATGGCCGAGACACATTAGTCTCGCCCTGTGAGAAAATCTTCCATCCAATATACTGAGTAAAGTTTCGGACCAATAGGAGGAGAAGGAAAAAAGGAAACAAAGAATCCGTCTGGAATATAAAAATATTAAGTCCCTAGCGAGTGCCAAAGAAAAATTTGGATTTAATCTTTACGTCACCACGTGCCATACAAGCGTGCGAAACCTCCTTCTGCCTGGGAGTATGTTCCACAATCTGCAAAAAGGTTTCTCACCCCAAGCCGAAGCTCGGTGTTCCTTCGGAGAAGGGAAGTACATCAAGTGCGGATAGCGAGAAGACCAAGAAGAGAGAGATAAGGGAGATAAGAGAATAAGAAAACTTAAATAGAAAGGAGGTGGCCAGACAATCGTACCAATCAAGGGCGGGAATCATGTTCGAATTCAAAATGCATCATCCGTAAGGTGGTGGCGTGGCTTTAGAATTAATAAGGACGAAGCTTCCTATCTTATTTTTCTTTCTCTTGGAAGCTTTTACCTCCCACTGGAGGATTATATGTCTAGAAGTGCAATGTCTATACGTGTTAGCGGCGTTTATCTGGTGCCGGCGAGCGGCACCGAGAGCACGGAAAAATGTCCGAACAATCCAAGCCATAATGAGAACAATCATCAGGCAAAGACAGTGACGATAGTGGCTGGACCGCAACGCAGCAACAGCTTGGATTACTTGAATTTCGAGGAGAAGCGACAAATAATCGCTTCGTCTTTGTCGCTCAGCGATTTCTTGGCCCATGGACCGGCTGCAGCTGCAGCTGCAGCCAAGGAAGTGGCCGCCAGCACCGTCATAGGTGAGTCATCTGCATTTTCAAGGGAGACCAAGGAAAACGACGAATTCCCTAGATTCTTACGATAAATGCGATATGACAATGTCGTCTGCTTGACTAGATGACGGTAACTGAAATTCCATTCGATTCGGGGTCAATGAACTCTGCCAGAGACTTGTAAACAAACCAATACCACTGTGACAGCGTAGAATTCTATACAGGAACAGGATGACGCGTATACTGACTTCCGGAGGAAATATGAAGATTCTCTACCTCTATCTCCTTTCTTTTTAATTCTTTTTTTTTCTTTCTCCTGTTTTTCTTTTTCCTCTCATTTTCCCATCTTCTTACGTCCCATGTATTCTCGCAGATTTTCTCCCTTGGATCGTTGCTCGCCATGCAAAACCAACACCAGTAAGATCGTATACCGGAACTAAGAAGTTCAGAAACACTGATCAATATATTATCGGGCATCGATGCATTTTCTGTTATTTTACGTAATCACGCGTTTCACTCTCATCTTCCTTTAGTCATTTTCCTGGACACTGACGCACTGCTCGGTATGACTGGAGAATTCATTTACGTGGGATCGCATGACGAACATGATCCTGTCATACGAGAATATCACGTTCTTCGTCATAACTCGAAGCATCCTATACCATAACACACTGTGTAATACTTGATAGGTGATCCGTCTCTTAACTTTTATTTTTTTTATTTTTTTTTACTACTATTTTACACCATCCACTCATAATTTCTTGATTCTCTGCACTCTCTGCGTTGTATCAATAGGGAATTCTACTGAAGGATCCCCGTGCAGCTACTCTAGAGAATTATTCTTTTCCATATCAATTGGCAATACTGTGTTCTTAGTATTAATTATTAATATCCCCTTATATTGGCTCTCCGTTACTTTCATCGTGGGATGTCAAGGTCAATTCCTTCAACTCAAACCGCATCAGCCGTGGCCGTTTGAGATTCCTTGAAATTACCAAATCGTCATTCAGTGTTTTTTTTCTACACGCTTCGTCATCACTTTTGAAATGACCTATATACCACATCTGCAATTGTCCTCACCGAGGTGAATAAATTCGCTAAGCATGGAGGTCAACGAGCACAAGATACACGGTAGATACGTAGGCATACGTGGACGTTACATGCGTGTAAAACTACAGCGCGGAAATCGTTCATTGAGCAGAGCAGTCAGGCAGGCGAACAAGCAGAGCAACAGTCGCTATAGGAATATTCTAGTTATATAACGCAAACGCCATAAGAATTTAAAAAGATTTTACTACACACCATAAATGCCAAATAGAGCGTTTAATCCTAGTGCCGTATTCCATTCTCTTTTCTTATTTAGGCCTACCCCATAGAAACACTATGGCCTCCGTAAATACACGATCCCCTGTATCTGTCTCTCGGCCTCGACACTATACTCGTGCCATTCTCGTCCCACTCGACTACTACGTAATATATCCGTTACTCTTGATTTACGCCATTGCTTTCTCGTTAAGCATTCATCTACCTACGTTGCTTGATGCCATTGAGAAATATTTCCCATAGACAGACTCGCTATGCAGATCCATTTATTAAATTCACCCCATTCGCTTTATTGCCCTGCTAATCTATCCTTCCGTAGACAATAGAGGGTGCACTCGCGAATTCCTGTGCTCAGTTTACTTCCGCTTCGTCTATCTTTGTGTGTGTGTGTGTGTGTGTATATATATGTTTTTCTCATACGTTATATCGGATGTCTGTAGAATTACGTACTTCGTCTACGATAAGGTTACCTCTAGCGTGTTGCGCCATTTCCCAAGAGAAATGGGAATCTTCCTGTTTCCAAGAGAAAACCAGGACAACTCCCGCCACTTCCTCCCGTTTATCCCGATAATCCTTGCGAAACTGGGATGTGAACCCCCCCCGTTGGTTCGCGCGCGCTTATAAATATCCGATTATCACGTAACTTTCTGGCGAAAGATCATGGGTATTCTGAATTAATTTTATTTTTAACTTTATCCTCTCTACGGCGAATGAACCGCGAATAAGCGGAAACGGTTTGCGGTTTTAATGAGAACGACAGAAGTCACGTCGTTCGGGCGCATTCACATTATTGTACTCGAGGCGATTCGTCGATTCGCGATCACCCGGTAGATTTACGCAGCGTGACGCCTCATCGCGACGCTTCAGGCATCTTAAATGTCCTCTTCTTGCTGGCGCAACGTGAAAGATTCCCTCCCTTCCCCCTTCCCCACTCCTCCCCCTCTTCATTCCACCCAACCTTCCAGCCACCGGAAGAGAACGCATCTCATGGAAAATTCATCGTCTCATTTCGTGTCTCTCTATGCGTTACGCCGAGGAGGCGTCGAGGGCGTTTTAAAAACGTATCGGCGTCGCGACGTCTATTCACCGTGCAAGCTCCTTTATTATTTGCAAGGAAAAAAAAGAAGCAGCTCCAGTCACCTGGCTGTCTCCTTCGTACGATCGCCATTGGATATTAATTGAATGGGAAAATTTTAACGAACCTCGACTAATTAGCACAGCCATGATAACGAATTAATGAAATTACGTGAAATTCCAGACGCTCTTTCGCGCACGTGTCTCTTTGCTTAATTTGCGGTTCCTCGCGATCCTCGATCGAAACGATACTCCCGTACTCGTTTCAATAACGCGGCCAGGTCGTTCATTGAGAATGCCAAGGTTACGCGTACCTCGTGAAATACTTCCTACGAGTCGGTTACCTCGTAAATATTCGTAGGGATATTTACGCTGCGTAACTCGTCAATGGACGAGTCTGAGTGTTTTGTATTTTTTTTGTTTATTCATTTTTCGGCTCTTTAATCACGTTTTACGAGCGACTGCTACGGCTGCTTCTGTGATTTGGCGCAAAATTACGCAATTCCTTGTCGACGAATGACTTATCCGTTCGTATTTCTGGTTTTTATTCTTTACCGGCAGAGAGAAAGGGGTTCCCCACCATTCCTCGGGAATACTTTTACACGGTATCTGGTATCGATCGTGCGTCATGGTGGGCGCCATGTGTCTGTAATTTTCCATGCACCCCTTGCCAGACACGTGGCTCGAGGTGCATGACGTGGGGGTTAATGGAGATCGTGCTGTCGGCTGCTGAGCAGGTGTCTCCTCGGTGGAACCTACGAACAAAGAGTAAAATTATTCCATCCCTCTCCTATTTGTCCCCAAGGGTTGTTATACCTTTTGTACTGTCTTTCTCTTTTCTTTTTTTTCTCTCTGTCTACCAAGACGCCGTCAAGTTCACCGCAGCTTCTCTTTGTCGATTCTACGTGGGAATCTGCCGGGAACCCAACCCTCGGTCGTCAGTTTAACCAGCTGGGAATATCGTTCGGGGTTTTTGAATTTGCAAAGTGGCAATCCTGATCCTGGCGTTTCTTAGTACCAACCCATAACAAGAGAATCGCCATAGGGATATACTTTCGTCCGGGCATCCTGATCACGTTCGTCACTAGTGGTTTTTTGGTGGCTCCGAGCCAACCTTTATTACCCCTATTCTCGTTAACACGATTACCCTTATGAAAAAGCACGGAGATTCAACAACATGACTGCTGACTTTCGCCATTGTTCACTGGGCGACTTGGCAGCTGGATACTTTTTGCAAGGAATATATCCAGGAGGGAGGAGATCGCTTTAAAAAAAATGTAAACGAGGTAAAATAAGTAGGACTCGCGTTTTGGCCGCACTGGGTAAATTCGTGGGGAACTTACCCTCGAGTGGGTATTAAGGGGGTTAATTTCAGTTTTAATATCCCTGAACGAATCCTGGACCACTTGCCAAATGCATTTTGGATCCGTGCAAATCCCGCAAAGTCCCCCACATTCGCATCATGGCTGCTGCTTACAATTAGTCCTGTTGGAATTAGCAATCACTCGCGGATGGAACTATTTGATAACCAATCAATAATTCTGATTTCCTGCTTTGGCCACAATTCAGCGGACGTTCAGTCCATTCTCAGGCACTCGATCAAAACTTACCCGGGTTTTACCGGCAAACGGCTCTGCGGCACCTGCCGTTGTCCCCTCCCTGTTCCCGTCCCTTACGCTTCCTGTTACCCCCTTCACCTGCCCACCCCTTACCTTGATGCTTATACATAGCTAGTCTCCCTGCTTCTCTTGCATACAAACAAAACTCCTTTTGGAAAGTCAGTGACAGCAGGGAAGCTTCACTGGTTTTGAACAAACCACCATTTTTTTTATTCAGGCTCGATTTTACCTGGCTACTAAGAGACAAGATATTGACTTTGCACTGATAACAGTTTGTTCAACTGTGAATTGATATATTGAATTGTAATTAATTTAATTGAATAATTTTTGGGTTTGCAATTTTTTTACACCACTTTGTAAACACAGGGAGATTTAAGTGATTTTATCCCCTCCCTCCTCCCTCTCGCGAGATAAAAATCTAGTCAGAAGATAATGGTCCTGCTTGGATTTCTTTCAAACTTCCTTTGCCATCCAGTTATCAAAGATTGGATCAGTCGAATAATCTTTAGACTAAAATTACAGATAAGGACTACTCGACAGTTTGACTGACTATCCTATACCCTCTTCAGCGAAAGACACTGTTTTTTTTTTCTCGAAAAGACAGCGGATTCAGTCGCCAGTGTCACAGGCTCCTTTACGGATGCTGCGCGTAAACGTCATATAACGTTACGTATATAGATACTGTATCCAGAAAGCCGAGAGCCTTAAAGAGCTTAATGGACCAGTAAGATGTCTTCTCTGATCTTTACTGCACATTCGGACGGCTATCATCTCGTAATAGTCAACGACTCGATGGCTTTGAATACTAAAGCTAAGGTTTATCCATCTTTTAATTCCAAGGAATATAACTAATACACGGACCTTTACTGTCTCTCGGGTAGACGACGCGCGACTTTCATTTTATTCTACGTTACCGCAGAAGCCCTTTATCTCCGTCTGTAATACTACCATAAAAGTGTCTAAGAGCAGCAGATGCAATTTTCCAGTTACACTCGTTTCACCTTATTATGCATAAACCTATTACGCATAAACAATCCCATGCCTGGGTTCATAGCCGCATGATTGATGAGACGGGAGTCCATAGGCTCGCTACCGCATTTCGCAAAAGCAAATTCAGTTTATGGCAGTAGGGGTGCCTCTAGTCTACCTGCCTGCCTGCCTACCTGCCCACCTGCCTACAGTGCTTCCCCTATATCAACCTTCATAAATAGGGATCCCTTGGAAAACATCCTGTATATCCCCAGCGTACATAAAACCTTGTAGGTGCATATCGATAGATATATATAATGTGTACCAACATGGACGTATAGTCGATAGTTTCGGGGTAAGTTTAAATTGAAATTCCTAAAGCTTGATGAAGGGTTAGGAGGAGGGGTTGGGGGGAGGGGGGTGTGACTGATTACAGACTCTCGAAAATTCTTTATTTCTCAACCAACGACGTTCCAACTCCGGACAATTAAATAATTACGTTTCTTTCCGCACCCCACCCACTCTGCGGTCGGACGGTGGCCGGGTAAAAAGCAAGGGTTAAGGGACTCTGCAAGATGTCAGTGTGACGGAGGGGAGAGGCAAAGAAATGGAAGAAACGTATAAGAGGAGAAAAAAATAGAAGCGTGACGAATAATAAGATCGAGGAGAGATCGAGGCTCCGGTCGCGTTTTCTCGTGACTTACCACGGAGCATCCACCTTCATTGTCGTGGCACCTTAATTATCATTAGCGCGGCAGGATTAATTACCCAAGCGGTGACTTTAATGGAGGAGGACAACGGTTTTCCGTGCTTTGGCTACGCCCTTCCTTTGGTGCATATCGCGTTTCTCCTGGTGCACGATAACAGGGGGTGGGAGTAGAGGGGAGTATTTTACTTCTTTGTTCATTCTTTCTTTTTGCCTTTTTCTTTTTTATTGTGTATTCTGTATTATTTTTTCTTCAACCGCCACCAGTGAGAACTCCCCACGCTTCCGTGGCGGCCCGTTTTCATTTTTATGGAAGAAAAATAATTCCATCGCGTTACATGGGAAACTGGAGCATCCAGTATATAGTTATGCTTCGTGGGTATATAATGGGAAAATATATATATATAAAGGATGCCGAAGTCGCGACAATGTTTCTCCTAGTTGCAAAGTGTCGTCGTTCGGTCGCTTCTATCGAATGGAAAATATTTTAAAATCCAATTGACCGTAGGAGCGACGACGTCGCGCGTCGTGGAAACGCGAGTGCTGGTTTTGGGAGCGATGAGAATTCAGAATCGGGAAGAGGCAGGATCCTCATTGATGGCAAGGCAATTTTCAATAAAGGCGATAACTGTTAACTTCCTTTTTTGTCTTTCGGTTAATTCCCCTCGATATCGTCCTTAAGGCTTCCTTTCACATCGCCGACGCTCGAGACGATGTCGTGTCTCGTGAGAATTAATAAAAAATGAATGAAACTCACCGTCGGGGTTATTCTTCCTTTTGTGCCGCTCGACGTGGCCATTGTAGCTTCTCCTCCCGTATCGTGCAAACGCTGTTTAAGGCGCACTCACAACGAACCATTTTTATTTCACCTATTTTCCCCTCTTTTCTTTAACCGTCCACGTGTCTCCCTCTCGTACCACCCTTCCTGCCTCGCACCCCATTACCTGAAGACGCCTGTATTAGATTCCAAGCGGCTTAGAATTGGCTGCAACTAAGGGATGAGCCAAGAGGCGAGGGGTTGCAGCGGGATATTAGCAGCGACTAGGAGAATCGTCTTAACCGCCGGCAACTGTATAAGGGATGGGGGTAGTAAGAACCCCCAGAACCCGCTTTAAGCCTACCCCAAGATTATCGATCCGACCATCGCGTACCTACCGGAAGACGCTTTAAACTTTTAGAGTCCCATTAAGTCGCGCTCGGGACTCAATACCCACTCTACTGGGAATTCAAGGCAGACCAGAAGAAATGGAATAAGAAAAGCACAAATAATACCGATGAACTAATGTAATCGATACAAAGGAATAATCTTAAGGAACTGCTGCTGGTCTAGCGTAGGAAGGAGGTGGCACACGATGAGAAGAGTCGAAAAACTGATCCGTAAGTAATTGACGCTCCGCTATGCTACGATCCTCTTCGTCTTTCTTTTTTTCTCTTTTATTCTCCTTCTCTTCTACATTTCTTTTTTACCTCCTTCTGGAGGGGCCACGATCGGGCATGATGGGTACCTGGCGCCTTTCTTCCCAACGGGTGGTAATCGAGCCGTGGAATGTTGGGCGTGTATAATTGGAGGAGCCCGTGCGTCGAATCCCGGTGCCGTAGCTCAACTGATATGCCTTAGTGCTCCATCTTTTTTCTTTGGGATCTTTTCTCAAAATAGTCAAGATACAGAGAGATCAGCTTCCAAAAGATTCCCGCTGTGGACCACCACGTCCGTTATACATCCCGTACGGGACCAAAGCGTTTGAGTCACTTGTCGGACGGGACTCTGCTTTTCTTTTTTATTTAAATAAACTTTTTTATTTAAAAAAAAATTTTTTTAACCATTCTCTCCACGATGGCGACACTTTTTCACTTATATTGTCACTTCTGGTTACTTCGACAGCCGCAGGATATTTTCACCTCTGCTTTCCCTCGCTCCGCTGCACCCTCTCCTGACTTTTTTATCTTTCCTTCGCTTTAATTCCTCTTCGCCATCTCTCTTCTATCTCGCTCTGTCGTTCAACGTACCTAACCTACAATTACGGCGACGTTATTACTCAAGCGCGTTACTTTCATCGAGAAAGTAACCTCGAACGACCTCCGACAGATTTTATTAACTGTCCACAGTGTATACAGCGTAGATTCCAAAGGATCTTAAGATCGGCTAACAATTTTTCTGTGATTCGGGTAAAATATCAATCGAATCCGTGTGCCACGTGGTCGGATAGTCGGAGGATTTTTATCGCTGTAGCCAGAAACTGTATTGGACCGCGTAAAATGGACGAAATGGCGGCAGAGCGTGACCGTCCCGTATCCAACCAATGACCCAATGGTAATTCAACCCACGCGTCAATTACACTAATAAGTCCCGTCTAATTATAAACGGTCGGTCAGCCATTCTGGGTTGAACGTTCTCGGTTTCTCGCTAACGTAAAGAAGACGCACTCTTACGCCCCGTTATATATTTCGCGCGATGTCTTCCTTTCGCAATTATATTAGCGATCGTCGTACCACGTACTTACGAATATATCATTCACGCATTCTTTACCTTGTTTCCTCTTTTTTTTTTCTTCTGTTTACTCCTTTCGTCGTATTACTTAACGCCTTTCTCCTTTCTCCCGATGGCTCGAGTAGTCTCAGCCAATAACGGGAATTCCTTCGGTTGTAAACAACCTTAATGGTCGAATCTCGTCCGAAAGTGAAAAAGTAAAACTGGCATCCGTTTCTACATACTTGTATACATATATAGTGTGTGTGTATATATATATATAATAAGCGTAGGCTGCATCTATATATATATGTATATACAGTCCACGCGTATTTAACATTCTAACCACTGTAGAAGGAAAGGTAGTCACCAGGTACAGACGTAACAGCCTGTAGTCTTTTGTCGACTACTTGTAAACAGGCCGGAGCCCCGGGTTTGCCAATTAGCCATTACGACACGCGAACTCGCGAGCAAACAGCAATAGTTTGTCGCCTGTGAAAACGCGGACGCGATCGCGATCGTTCATTGCGAACGTTGCTCAATACTCGCTAGCGACAGTTTTAGTGGATTCGAGTAAAATCAATCGCGCGACAAGGAAGTGGGTCTTCGGAAAAGTGGATTAACAAATGTCCTGCCTCAGTAAGTGGGTCCATCTCGCGTTAACCTCAAACACGAAAAAAAAATATATAAAACGTGGAAGTCTCTGTAGTTCTCAACCTGCGAACTAGTCGCGTGACCATTGACGACTCGTTCGAATCGTGACGTTCCTGTTACGAATAACGGTTTCACATTTTATCCCGCAACGAGTATAAATTTTTGATAGAGACACACGGCCGCCATGACAGTTTTAATCGGGACTGGGTTATTTCGTGGTTCGGAGGTATTTGAGAATATTTTTTTTTTTTCAAAGACTACCGCGACGCGTCGTACATTAGAAAGGAAGATAAGAATGACACTGTGGAATGAGAATATTATAATTTGTCTCTTTTTTTCTCTTGTTCCGTTTTTTTCTCTCCTTTCTCATTGCCGCTAAAACGAGGTCCTGACCTCAAGTAGGCACCTAACCACGCTGTTACATTTTTCCCTCGACTTTTCTCTTTGGCTCCCAACTCGCGCATAACCGGAAGATACCGTGCCACATTCCAGCGTATTGTTCCGCCATTAGCGGCCGGAAACGGGATTGTGCTGCTCACCGCCACGGTTATTTAGCTCAGACCTATCTAGTGCACCACCATCCTCATCCTCATCCTCGTCTACGTTCCACCACTGCTTATTACGTACCGTTTTCCACAGTAGCCGGTATCGTTCTTCTTTACACTCAACAAACGCTCGCACCAAAGATATCTCGATCGTCCAGGATTCATTTTCTTTGCGTAATAAAACAAAGAAAAAGATTCCTCTCTTGGAAGCATCCCATGCCCTCCGATCGCTGTATCTTGCATTGGATCGTCAGGTAGCTACTCCGATTTTCCAGTTTCGCGGCCACTTGGGATTTCTATCGCGTGACGAGGGTGGACGAAGAAAAAGAAAATGGCGCTAGTGAAACGTCATCGTTTCAGAAATAACTAACACTCGTGCTCGTTTTCCTTGGAACTTTCAGCGCGCTATTATCGCAAGTGTAGGAAGAGAATGCGAGGACTTGCGCAAGTGCAAGTGCATTCCGCATTCCCTATGTATAATACCACTGGGACTCGATTCGCTCTCTCTCTTTCTCTCTTATTCGTACACGACGATTTGCATTGGAATCGGTATGTTATTATTGCCAATGGGGAAGCAGAGGACAGTCTGAGGAGGAAATAAAAGAAGTTACGACACCTAACGAAATAATGACTTCTCCAAGGGCTTCCTTCGTTCGCGTCCCTAGTCTAACGCCTTAAGACGTCTGGAATGCCGGGACGAATTCTATAGGTACGTGAAAAGCTCACGGGAACGACGTAGTGCGTTTGTCTGACTCTGTCGCACACGTGTCGCTTCCGTATAGTGGATACTTAGGAAGCTCGTCGAAAGCTCCACTCTTCGGCTACTTCTGCAGCCGGGATGTTCGCGCTGTGTTCGCACAGTGTTCACCACTCTCGCCATTACAAAGCTACTAGCTGTGTGTTTATGTGTGTGTATATATATATACGGGTATGGAAGCTTTATTTTCATTGCGCGACAAAGCAAAGCCATGGCAAAGCACAGCTTGCTAGTCCCCTCTCTTTTGACCCGGCTATACGTCCTGGGAGGAAAAGCACGGAAAATGCTACATACATATATATATATATATATATATATATATATATATAAGTATAGAGGGAAAAGCCCCAGGGTGCAAAACCTTGACCGCACCCTGTCCTACCCAGGGTCACCACTCTAATACGAACATTAATCCGACCGCAATCTGGACCAGAATAGAGGACCAATCGGAGTCAGGCTCGGGAAGACGAGGTGGGATCCTCTTGGTAAATATACAAGTCGGCGACGACTGCTATCGCTGCGATTCGGATACGGTTTCGATGAATGGGTATAGAGGTATCTTTGGTTGTAACCTTGACGCGACCTGGGTCAATAGAAGTGTGACCTTCTGGACTTAACTTTTTTTTCTGGTCGTACAGCGTTAGACGTCGTTTTATACAGCGGAGGGATTTATGGTGTCTTCGTGGGTCTTGTCCTTGCAATTTATACGATACTTGAGTACTCGCCAACAAGTTGCTGCTACTGCATATTAGCGATAGCCAATGGCCGTGCAGCATTCGGACTCGCATGGATGCGCCCAAAGCAATTTCCTGTATCAATAACGCAGCGACCGCGACTACTGGACGAATCTATGCTAACCGGGTGTCCCGTGTGGAAAGCGACTCGGCTTGTCTGGATTTCATCCATTTAATCGTGGACGAATGCAATACCGAAAGTATGGCCGATAACGAATGACCTATGCAGGGAAGAGTGATTTATCATGGCGATGCTCGTGGCATGGAAGGTAGAGGGTCGGGACTAGAATGTTTAGGAGGCGGTTTAAAAGTCGATAAATCACCGTACCTCTTTGGTTCGCCGAATTGGCAGCATCACTTTGTTCGACCATTTTTTTTAAACTTTTTTTTCAGTGCCTCTACTCGTAAACATGCTTAGCAGCTTTCTGACTTTTTTGAAAATTATTTAATTGCCCCAACGTTTCGTACGGCCCATGCCTGCGCTGCAGCTCTGTGACGCATGGGTTATGGAATGTCCACGCTGTTCGGATGCTGTAGATGACCGCGATGGAGCAGAGAATTATTGGTCTGTTTACGAGGGAGACCTAAGCTACCTGGGATTCGTGCAAGCATGGCTAATGAGAGGGAGGTCGTATCGCCGCCATTACCCCAATGGATCGGACCCCTAGGTACCTTTATTACCATCCAAATGGTTTCCCAGTAAATTTGTTGGATATGGCGGGATTTTCCTATACGGAGACTAGGAGTTATTGCTAAGGGACTATACGGGATTATAATATTACTATGACTTCTCGTGGCTTTAAGATCAAACATCCACGTCCTTAGGTATAGTCTCTAGGGACTTTAGGTTATATTGAGAACCCGAAATCCCCCTAGTCTAGAGAATGATGGATCATAGGAAGAAACAGCAAATACCCTATACCTGTTCTGAATGGGACACATGCATCCTGAACGTACGTGGAACCAGTCAACTTCACACATGGAAAATTCTTGGCAGGATCACAGGACACGCGAAAGGATCCTACGCGTTCGACCCAGTTCAGTATCTTGAGCTGTTACGAATAAACTGGTTTTGTTTGATCACGATCGACTTACGCAATATCGACTACGTCATACGCGAACTCCGCGCCTACATACGTGGAACGCGTGTAAAACAATAAGCAGGACACGATTGCTTCTTCCTCCATCCAATGTACATTCCCGGAGAGTTCTCGAAGAGTTAAAAAATCCTTTGGCTTCCACAACGACCATCCGGCTGGACCCGTGTAGTTCCCAGAACTGTGTCGCATCTTCTTGGCCATCTTCCACGAGAAGAGAATAGTCAGGACGCATCAGCAGGCGCCCATGGTCAGGTCAGCCTTGCCAGAAACTATTCGACGATCCATCAATGCGAATTCCGCCGATTCAACGTTCACGCGTCTAACGTTTATTCTTGCTCGACTTGACACACGTGCTAATTCTATGCTCTTTGATATTCGCCAGTTACTCGAGATTCGGTCAAGGTCCCTCTAATTCGTTTCTTTCACCATTTTATAGTGTCAGGTCTACTTTGTCTATCGTATGGATCTTCGCGCCACTTACCGTTAGACGCCTCTCTCTCTCTCTGACTTGGTCCACGTTGCTTTGGCATTTCTTCAGCAACTACCTGCTCATTCCACTTGTACGTGCCTCTTGCCTGCCTGACTATACCTGCCTTCACGAGCAACGTATTTACCTGGGAGGTTGTCTGCCTTCGAGTAACGGTGCTTCTGGAGAGTGAAAACGAGAGGAACGTGTACAGTCCAGAACTTGTAGGAAAAGGTCGAACCACCTGGTTAGGAACTGATGAAGACTCAACGGTGAAACCGTGGGGTATACGGCGAAGGAGGATGATAGTTTTTTTTTCTTTTATTTCTATCTCACTCTGTCTCTCTACGTGGTACGTACCTATCTACCCACCTACCTAACCTTAGCCTCTTGGTGAGGTCGTCATGTGCGGAGGCCTGAAGCTGTGGAAGCTCTATTTGTCAACGGGACCATTTAGATCTCATCCAGACGTCTTCGCCAGAGACGAATCCCAAGATTCCCTTGGCGACGCCAGACGTCTTCATTGGTGACACATGTCCCGTGCATGGCGCGTGGCTTCGACTTCAACTTCATCTTACGATTCACCATCACTACCCTTAACCCTACCCTTACTGATTTATATGTTTATTCTGGGTAACGGGGTTTCCTCCATTTCTACCCTCTATACGTACCCACTGTGTTTCATATATATATATATATAACTGGGGGATTAGTCCGGTGTATTTTAAACTCTGACGTTTATGGGAGTCTACAGAAATTTTTTTGTATTCTTTGCTTTCCTGACACAGTGGCCCATTTTTCTTTTATTCGAGTTGCGGGGTTTCTCTCTCTCTCTCTTTCTCTTTCTCTTTTGTACTATTTTTAATAATTATCGCACGGAGATTCAGTGCGGCGGAATTCTGTCCTGCGAGGTTACGAAAATATTTTGTAGCGATAGAGAATTCTCGGAAGAAGCAGGACGCGAATATTCTCTTTGGAACCAGCCATTACCGAGATATATTTATAGCTCGACGATAGCTCAAACGCCAAGAATGCTTTAGGGGGCCACGGTGGACGTTGCTCCAGATTCTCTAGGATGTGTTGGTAAATAGCTACGATCACTTTCGGTCCTCGTTTATATCCTCGAGAATTCCCATCTCTCTCACTGCTAACGTTTAAATCCCACGGAATTCAAGAATCCTCGTCCACCTTGTATACTCTGGACCACAGCCTCCCTGCAGTCTCACCAGTCTCTGTCGAGTAGGCAAGATACGAATTAGGATATGCGGAATTGGCACGAGGTTGCCAACCTGGTGGACCTAACCTTCATTACGAACAATTTGACCATCCGCGTTCCGTTCCTCTTACTACTATTTGACCACGACCTTTTACACGACCATGACCTACGTCATTCGGAAATTTGGGTCGTTGCCGATCACTGCGTCGCAAATTCATCCATACCCAGAATTCTCTCTTGAATTTCAAATCAGCAACCATTTCAGCCTCGTCCAATTTATAACGCTCCTAATTAGAATAATTTAATGATCAAGCAACGCGACTGAAAAATATTCCTTAATTCACTCGATTCAAAACGCTTCCGGAGGCGCAAAAAATTCGCAGGGACACGTCTCGTGGGAAGCAGACGAAATAAAAAAGAAATCAAAGTAATATGCCGAGGGGTGAAGAGGGACGGGGAAGGATCGAGGGGAAGAAAAGAAGATACTGAAAAGGCGAGTGAAATAATAATGTAATCGGAGCAAGGCGCACGGGAATCTTCTGAAGAATCTTCACACGACTCGGTGGGAAGACAGTGACGCGGGGTAGAAGGGGGGGGGGGGTTGGCAAGGGAGGGGAGAGTGTTTCAAGATGGCGAAGCCAATGCACGTATCACGTGTTTACTACGTATAAGATATGCAAATATAAAGTGGGCATTGTATAAGGTGAGAGCAGCGAACCTGGCCTGCTACTTAAACCTAAAGGTACATACACAAAGGACTATACAGTGTATTCGTTATCTGAATTCTTTTGATTATCGCTTTAATAATTTTCACCTCGTTCACTCGTCGCATCGAATTTTCCCACGACGCAAAACGCCCTCGCGTCTCTTCACTCTTGCTTTTACCTTTCAACGCGGAAACGAAAGAAGATCGGGTAACGAGAAGCGATGCTGATCGATCCACTTTGATTTTCTGTTGCAGGTACGTTGATGCCCAGCGCCCTGAGGACTGGCTCCCTCGGGTCGTCGACTTCCGGTGAGGGTCGCGAGAACACAAAAAGTAGAGACTTAGACACTTAGGTGACGTAGAGGGTATACGAAGGTAGACGAAGAATTGGAGGGTCGCGAGGGTTAGTTGGAATCAAGGGACGAGATGATCGAGAGAAGTAACTTCGTAGGGGATGAAGTGGAAGGGAAATTAAAAAAAGAGAGAATGCCTATAGCGAAATCAATCGGAAATACTAATACTGGCCTATTTTCATTTTTTGTGGTGGCTTAACGCTGGCTAAACACGCGCTTCTAATCCTGAGCCACTTATCAGCCACTTCGTTGACACTTCTGCATCTCTAGAACCTTATTGATTTCCACTTACATGGAAACACATTGTCCCGCTAACGAGAAACGCGCATCCATTGTAGAGATATATATATGTATGTATTATATGGAAAGTATATATATATAGACACGTGCGTGCCTCTAGGATATATTGAGGAAAATTGATTTTCTATTTATAATCATAGTCTTTGGATTTTCCATCTATGGATTTACATATTACGGATACTTCGATCCTTGATATCTTGTTTCTTGGAAATACGCGTACAGAAACCTTCGAGTTCTCTCCGTACATACTTAAGCTCGAAGACAAGAATTCATTGTTTTCCTGAAAGTACTGAAAAAGATTCCGAGAAGATTGCTAATGCCAGTGGAATTTTTTTCTTCACGACTGTCAAGTAGTCACCAGTGTGAACGGAGTAGTTCAAACATATTTATCGAAGGAACGGAAAGACTGAAAAGTATCTAGGGTACAAGACGAGGGGAGGGGGTCGGAGAGTGCGGAAAGAGGAGAAGCGGAAGTCGAAAATTGAAAAGACAATTTTTATATTTTTTTTCCACGATAACTCGACACTTTTGGCAAAGATCCAACCATTGACATTCCTATACAACAGTAACGTAGAGTCCGTCCAAAAACTTCACCGTCCGCTTTTACCTCGTTACTCGGGAGCATCCCTTAAAAACGAAGATATACGAAACTCCTGATTTACATTCTGTGCCAAGTTCAGTGGGGGGTAGCAACCCTAAAACTTCACTTACGGTAGCCAAGCGCACAAAGGCTCGTCGCAGTATCCGTGTACGTAATAATAATGGCGCCTTGTCAACGCTTGATTGGAAATGACCTTTTATAGAAATGAATGACACAGTGCATTGTCCGTTACCTGGAAAGACGGCAGGACGCCTCTTGGCAGCGGCGCCGAGTATAGAACGTGCGACGTCGACGTCGGACTCTTCTTTGTCGCCGGTGTTGACGCGCTTTTAACATACCGTGTGTGAAATGGTATATATGCAGTTTGTTGTGGGTGGGTGGGGGGGGGTCACGGCTATAATGTAAATGTGTAACAGCGTAAAAGTGTAAGTTAGCCAAGGTGGATAGAAACGAAGGGAGGGAATAGCGTTGCAGGGACGATGATGGCGGTGGTGGAGGAAGAGGAGGATAAAGATGGGCGGGCGTGGGTCGTGATGCTATGCAGGCCAGGCGTGGGTCGGCCGACCCATCGCCAACAGATCGCTAGGCCTGTCATCCGTTAAGTTTTCTTCTTCGTTTCAGAGACGATTTATTAGCAATGACTAAGTACATTGTTAGTTTATATATATGCTATATATATGTATAGTTAGTCTGGAGTAAGATGGAGAAGATGTCAGGGTCATCCAAGAGAGGGTTGAAGCTCAGTGAGGTTGAATAAATACTAGCTGTAGATATGCCTGGCTGGCTTTCCAATGAAAATGTAAATTTTTCCATTTGCACGTCTTGGCACTGCTCCCTGTTCTTTCCTTTATTTTTATTTTTCTATTTCTTCGTCTCGTCCTTTATTCTCTTACCTCGTCTCCGTCACTTCGCTCCTCTTGCCGCCATTAACGGCACGAACGTTTCTAACACCTGCTCTCCTGCAGCCGTTACAGCGCCAGTTGTTTTTTCTTCTCCCTTCCACTCCTTTCCACTGCTGAGGGTGCAACAGGACTCTTTTGAATTATGCATAAAATGGGTATCGGTACCTGGAACTATCTGGATCGGTTTCTAGAATGGTAGTATGATCTTTAGGGTTCTTCGGTATCTTAGTATTATTCGGGTATGCTCTTTGCGTTATCCTAGAATATCCTCTTTTATATCCCGTGGGAAGAATAAATCAGATGATATCGCTCGTATTGGGAAATAAAAGGAAATCGTTGACGGGACAGGAATAATTATCGATTATCGATTCCTTCCCAAAGCGTACAAGGATCTTGGTATTATATTCGATCCACGTTGTTTGGTACCTATACGCAATATTTTTTTTCAGTTACGCAGTATCTCGCGAAGATGCTAATCCTTTGGGATCCTGAAAAATCCATATCTGAATAATACGTAATAGTGGGGGGAAAAAATAAAAAATAAATATCATATAGGAATCGATGCGCAATTTCTAAGTAACGGCGCTGAAAGGTCGACAGGTCGGTATCGTAATAATAGCGGCACGTGCGTAGGATGATCATTGATCGCTATTCCTATGACGATCGGGGACGTCCAATATGCGTCCCAACGTCGCGCGACGCTTTTTCCCTGAACGGAATGCGATTAGAAAAGCCTGAAAAATCTAATCACGGCTCGTAGACAGTCGAGATTCTTTTGTATAGAGGATATGGAAGCAGCACGCGGCATTGCTAGAGTCTCGTGACGTCGCGTGGCGTCATGGCGTCACGACGCCATGACGCAGCGCACTGCTTGCTTACCGCCTGCAGCCAGTTGTTCCACGCTATAGTCTCGCCTGTGGCAGCTAACGGTGTTTGTCGTATGCGTATGTAGCGTAGCTTATTAAATACGCGGTACAGTCCTGCCACATTATCTTCCTGTCAGTCAGCCAGCCACCCAGCCACCCAGTCAGTTCACCTGGCAGTCAACCAGCCACCTTTTTCACTTCCCTACCCGGTTGGCTGATTCGTTAACGCGCTACAAATTTCACCACGGACTGTACCCAGGCTTTGTACTATTCGTACTGTACACTGATATGCTACCTGTGCTGTTCTAAATTAGATTAGGCGATTAGCACTTTGTAGATAATATATTGAATGCTAGATATGGTCCGGAGGTGAGATTGACTGAGACAGAAATAAAAAAATGATAAGAAAAAAATGATAACACGTATTTCAATTCGTATTGTGCGATACGTTCTAATGTAATGAACACGAGCTTCGCTCTTAGGTTAACTATGCCTAATGGACATCACTCGTGAATGAGTCAGCTATTGCTTAGATCCATCATAAGGCTTGGCTTGTTTGCTTCAAGTGGAGCGGAATGAGCTCTTATTTTTTTTTCTTCTTATCAATGTGAGACACGAATGAGCGCGGGGTCCTGATAGGAGACAAAGCCACAAAGAATTTTTTGAGGATTTTATATACATTTCTTATGAAGATTTTTATCTTGGGATTTATCGTAGGAATTTCTAAGGCATCTAAGCAAGACTTGCCTCTCACCTAGATCCAAACTAATTACAGGAAGTTCGATCCAGTTCTGTGCTGCAATATCCTTCTTGGGGAATATGTGTGTGTGTGTGTATTATATATAGGGTGTACCTCGGATATTGTAGTTAAGTAAACCAGGAAGCTACCCTCCCGTTTATGAGAGAACTAATGGAGGATTCTCATCCTATGGGGTATTAAGAGTGGGGGAGGGATGGGGGGGGGGGCGTCTCTTGTCTCTTGAATGATATTCGATTTTATATCCTTTCGATAGACATTCTTCACGGGGACCGATTTCTATGGGGCATCTCTATTGGCTGGAGTTACCCATAATTGACTTCCGTTTCGCGTTTCCCTCATTTTCATTATTTCTTAACGTTCTCGCGACACTCGCTGATCTTATCTTTGAGATTCTTAGTAGATTCTATTTCCTTTTATCTCTCTTCATTATCTGATCTTAATCTTCTTCCGTCTCTCTCCCTTCCTTCCTTCTCTTGCCCATTATGCAATTCTTGGTACATGCCCACTTCCACCAGACGCCGGTACTCTCGTCCAAGAATTTTGGGCCAAGTCCACAATTTGCGAAGACTACCTCGATGTGGTCCATTGACTGGAAATCATCTGCCGCGAAGTTACATCTTTGCTAGGAATTATTTTCAGACGGTCTTCTCGAGGGGTCAGGGTCGTGCGATTTTGAGAAACGTCGTAAGGGTTGGAAATGGGCAAAGTTTGTAATTTTATGTTTTAACATAATTTTCGGGTGTAACGCCTTCCAATGTCAATTCAAAGGGTAATTAACAGGTCAGTTAACTTTCTAATGAACTAAAGGCAAGGTAAGGGTAACCGAGAGGGTAACCCTTGAGTAAGGGTTCGCGATTTCAAAGTAAAGGGATGGCTTTACGCTTCTCGATCCTTTCTGACGTTAAATTATCGAGTCTGACTCCAGTCTCAGCACGATTATCAAATCTGTCAGATCTCCCAGAATCAACAAGACATTTTCAGCGTCCCTGTGAGAGAACGTGCGCTGCTACCAGTAATCACTTCCGATATTTATTTTTTTCTTTTACAGTACAGACCCTTGATGACTCCCGCGACCCTCTGGCAAACTACCCCAACCATGATCGACAACTTGCCGCAGTTAAATTACATTTAGCAGTTTTCCCTCCCGCGATACACCCCTGTAACGAGCTGATCCTGGATAGATAGCAGCTGTCCACAAGGACGGGACAGAAATCGGTTCTCATCCTCCGGTAATTTCAATTCCCGTAGAAGGGAGGGGTTGCGCGAATTTTCAACCCCCCTCAACCAAGAAACCCAGCAACCTCCGACCAATTTAGCCAATCACTTCGGTTCCGTCCAGCAATTTCCACGAGGATTCTTATCCGTGTTGACTTCGCTGATTAAATAACGCCCGAGTATCTCGGGTCATAAATCGGATCTCTCGTCTGGGGCCACCCTTATAGACAGACAGACAGACAGACAGACAGACAGACAGACAGACAGATGGACATAGAGACATTCAGAGAGACAGACAGTCTCGAAGGCCAGTTCGGTCCTCGACAGGTTGACAACCAGCGGCTGGATAATTGGAGACGGAAAACAAAGTGGTGTCGCCATAGCAACTCCCCAGCATCCCTTAGGAAGGTACAGCCCTCTCTTGAGGGATGCCGCCATACCACGGTTCTACCCTTCAACTAGCGCAACGTTGCTTCGTTTTTCTATACCACTTTCACCCTCTCTCTAGCTTACGATCTTTCGATCTTTCCCATTGGCAAGTAGACCGGATTCATCGAACCAATCATCCAGCACTTCCGCCCAGTGCTTTTCCGCTTCTGCTTTTATTCTCGCTGCAGATAGTTTCTCTCTCTCTTTGATCTTTCTTTCTCTTTCCGTTCATCTTGGTTTCCACGCGATTACAGCTCACGCGATATCGATCAGCCAATCAATGAATCGTATTAAGCCAGGTAGAACCCGGGTCAGACGTTTATCTGATAATAGGATATATCAATGAATAGTTATGCACGAGCCTGTTGCGTGTCCCTTAATGACTTCACAGGGGATCCTACAGTCATTGATTCATCGTCGACCTCCCCACACACAACACAGTCAGTACTGATAAAATGACTTACTGTCGTAACAAGTATATATTGTTATTGGACAATAGCATCGTTAGTAGCTCGATGACACTTGCACACTATAGTTAATTAAGCATATAGCTGTCATTGCCAGAACCCTGACCAATCGCATTACAGATTTCGAAAGAATGGACCAGTATGGGACAAGGTCCTGAGGGATTCTGAAAACGAAAACAAGTATGGCGCATGCAAGGGTACACCGATGCACCCTATCGGGCACAGCTTTGTGTCTACTAAATTGCAGAGGTATCCCGTGGCGAGAGCACGGTTCTTCAGCTTCCAGTACTCTGGTCCAGAGCGTAATACGCAGTGCACTCTCGGCATGTAATATCGGGCCATTGTACCTGGTCGAATTGCAAAGGGAACAGGAGGAAATGCAGAAGCAGCAGGAAGAAAGACTTGCCAGGAGTTCCTGGCGTCGAGGGCGAAGGTCCTTTGAGAGACGCGCCTTTCTTCAATGGCTCCTTTAACGTCATGGCGGATGTCCTTTGTAACGTCGATTAGTCCTGGTTCATGTTCTTCGTGAGATCCTTGGCTCTCTGAATAGCTTTAGAACGGTTCGTCAAATAAAAAAAAGTTCTGTGTCTTAGGGCAAGATTTTATTACGTTTCGCGTATCAGTCTCTTTTGGTCCAGGAGATTTTATCGTTGGAAATGATAAAATTATGAATGAGCCTGTATCACTGTTTTCGTTGTATCGCTGCAAATTCACGGCAGTCCTTTGGAATTCTTGATCTTTCATTCGTTAAGGGAGGGCTTCGACACCCTGGGCCAAGTGGCCCTAAGCAGCACTTAGGGGTCGTCGTAATGACGTTTCCGCTTGGAGGGTTGAAGCCAGAATCGTGCACTGCCCTACGACACATTATCGGCCATTATTTCCTCCCCTAGTTGCGAGGGAATTGCCCGTTTCACGAAGCAAGATGTACTTTAGCCAGGGATATCGGTTCCTTCCTATTTCAGTGCTGCCAACCGAACACTGCGACAACTCCCTTGTGAAACAACCCTGTGCAACCTCTAGCCAATGCTTTGTCCTATCATCCCTGCATGTATGTACACAAGAGAAATATGGCCACTGATATTGGACGATGCTCATCCAAACACGCAACTGGGAGCGTACTTTAAACTTTATAATGGGGGTTGATCTTGAGTGGAAGGGTAGGTTGAGAGAAAAAGAATCAGGAAATCTGGTAAATTAATCGTTACGTCCCTATAGCAGAATGTCGATTTGACGATGCGTTTACAAAAGTCTGTACGATAAATTCTGGCGATCCCACGTCAGCAGTGAATTAATATCGTCAAAGCTGTTTGATATTGAAAAATTGATAGGGGAAATGAAATATTCAGGATCAGTGGGTACGGAGCGATTTTATTTTATTGGAATTATTTGATGCCCAGCCAAGGGATTATTCAGTGACGACTGGTTGTCGCTTTCGTGTAAATCCGACTTGTACTGGCATATATGGTGGTTATAGTTCGTGGAATTATTTTGGACCTACTGTTTTCACGCTTTAGGATTATCCCGTTAAAACGAATTGCCTGCTGGCATTTTAAGGAGATTTATTTTGGTACATGGGACAATCTGCGTTGATGGCGGTTTTAGGCGAAAACGAGATGCTGTACTTTTGTTATCTTGGGAATTTCTGGGAAGCTTAGGGTAGTTTGAGCTAGGGGCAGAAGTGTGGCAGTAGAAGCGCGGGGGTTGAAAATCGATGAGCGTCGGTATGGGGGTTGCTAATCTAGGAAACTACCTTAGTTCTTAGAAGTTCACATCCCGACCGTGGGAAAATCCTTGGGAATCTTATCTCTCGTTGATAATTCTTTTTTTTTTGTACGTCTCTGGATACTGTACCGAGTATTAATGAATATTAATAGGTACCGTCACTTTTTCTGTTTCAGCCAAAAAACAAAATGGCGCGGCACTACGAACAAACAGTCTGGGCTCTGGAGCGCGGACGCCACCCCTCGAAAGGAAAAGCAAATTCTCAGCCCTCGGTAGACTATTTAAGCCTTGGAAATGGAAGCGGAAAAAGAAATCGGATAAATTCGAAGCTGCCTCGAGATGTGAGTTTTATATTTTAAAATAAGTACAATAAGGATCCCTTACATCCATTTAGCAAAATTGACTCGTAACGACGCGATATTAATCATCCAATATAATTGCAGCATTGGAGAGGAAAATTTCCGTTCGAGCAAATCGAGATGAATTGGTACAGAAGGGAATCCTCTTGCCGGAAAGTCCCACGTCTCCGATACTGGAAAATGGTGAGTAAATAGTATTTCTTGGTTTTTCGTAAACACACGCCAATGGCGAAACTCAATTCGATGTTACATCTTGAAATGGGGGATTATAATGTTCCCAACGTTTTTCCCTTTCGCGTATGTTTGGGCCCTGCCCTTTTCGAGGGACTCCCTTTACTTCCGGTCTGGTCCCTCCACCGGAAACGAGAAACGGAATTGAGAGGAATGGAACCAGACAGTCCTGGAGCGAATGCTTGTGCCACTGTAATTGCATCGACGTTTATTATTAGCATCAAACGACGGGGAGCAGAGCACTTGATTTCCGCAAGTGACGAATTTTCCGGCGACGTAATCCATTGCGAATAAGTCAAAATTTTCAAAGAATCTGCATTACCGTATCGTCCTCGAAACTGTATCTTTTTCTGTCTCCTAAAAATCTGCTTGTCTAGTAAGAATTCCTAGAATTATCTACGGAGCAGATTTGACAGCGCTCTTGCGCTGGTTACGTAGATCCCTGTTTTACCGACCTATGATTTTTTAAATTTAGTTTCTATGTTTCTCCACGGGTGGAGCTACGTGCTAACAACATTGCGAAAGGTCGAGAACTCCTTAAGGTTATCCAAGAGAACCTTTCGAAAGGTCCCCTTTGAATTTTAGAATGATCAATACCGAAGGTTCACGTGTAACCGATTTTTTTATTTGACAAACGAGTGAAGTCAGCGATTCGTTCATAAAATATCTGCTTAAGGGTGGTTACCCTTAAAATGTATTCGAAAGTGAAAATTCAGTGTCACCATATTATATTATTGATCTTGGCCAATTTATCCAGGTATAAGTGTCACAGCAGTTCACGGACAATTAACCTCTTAGGGGCGAAGGTAAAAAGCGGCGTCACGACGACGGCGTCGGTGCCTTCTTGGTCGACGTCCTTCTCCAATAACAAAGTCTCTTGACGAAACTTGCAAGATCCTCTCGTTACCAAGAACTTCATCTAATTTCCCATCGGGGAATAATTACATTAAGTAGAATCTGATATTAAGTACGACCCCTTTGCAAACAGGGGGTGGCCTTCTTTGAGATACCTCGAATTTTCCAATTTTCCTTCGGAAACGTTCAGCTCCCTACCATCCTTATACTCTCCCCGTCCTCTGTCAGGTCCGATCGATTTAACAAGTTCTGCTACGACGGGACACGCGATTCCTTTCGTGAGTTGTGGAAAATGGCCGGGATCAAGAATTGAAGAGATGGGGATAAGCCTTGAGGGTTGGAAAATGCCAATTTCCACGTGACGTTTTTCGTAACCCATGAAAATCGTGGCTGTACGCAAGCCATCTTCCATCACCCCGACACAAGCGTGGGGAGGAGGGGGAGGAAGGTAAACTCAAAAAGAAAAATAATGAACTTTGAAGAAAGACAAAAATAAATTCCCTAACAGTCCTCGTCGCGTTAGGATTATTTTCTTTTCCGTAAAAGGTATAAATTTTGCATTTACCAGCAGTGTAGCCCGAGGTATTACATGCGCTCAACGCACCGCATACATATGTACCAGGAAGGGTAAGTTGAACCCCGAGAGTTGAAAGAAGGTTAATGCGCTTTGGAAATGTTCAGCCGAGTGCACCCTCCACTGAATTCGCCCTAGGGACATTTTAGATTTACTAGCTGCGAAAATTCCATCCCTCCCCGTCAATCCTGATCCCGGTCTGACCCCTATTCTCCTACGTATATTTACCTCTTTCTCCCATTTTTTTTTTATTTCTCATCCTCTCCGTAGGTCCTGCTGGCGACATCATCCAGCAACCCCCGACGCCTCAGCTACCCCCGCATCATCAGCAGCAGCAACAGCAACAGCAGCAGCAGCAGCAACAAATTTCTAGTGGCGGGGGTGGCAACACCCCCGCAGCAACTCCCACGTCCGTCAACGGTGGACAACAGTCGCAACAATCGCAACAGTCCCAGCAACCCCAATCGGCCACCCCCACACCCACCAGTGCCAACCCTCATTCGGCCAGTGGACCTCCGTCCTCACAACCTTCGCCGCACCCCTCGCCCCTCTACCCCGGCATGCCATCGGCCAATCAGCACAACACCACGCAAGGTAAGATTACGAAAGTTCATGAATTCCTCGTTCTTTTTGTTTTTCATTTTTTTCTTTTCCCTCCTTTCACCAGACAATTTTCCATTGCCGTAAGTGCAGCCTCTAGAGCAAACGCAAACCTTTGGCATGTACATACCACGACGGCAGTACGCGGTACCCGATAGTCGGAGCATAAGACTTTCTTTCTTGATTAGTCGGTAAAATTATGCCAATTAGGTAAACCCTGCGGAATGTTCTTCGTGCGTTACGGGCCAAGCATAAAGCATCTCCCGCACTCCGGAGACACTTTTACGACGTAAAGGCTAATCGCGGGACACGCAACTTCCCCAAAATGCTCGGACCTAAAACGTAGCTCCGCTACTATCTTATCAGCACAACGAGCGCCGTACGAAAAGGCAAAATACGCTGTAGCGACTGTACAGGATCGTTCAGCGGAAGCGTGCCAATTAGTTTTGACAGCTGTCAGACGTTAGAATTTATCAGTGCAGACGAGAGGATTGTTTTGTTCTGAATATTTGAGCTTAAAAAAAAAGTATTGTCAACCTATGCCAAGCGGAAACCATCGCGTGACAGGTGTCATGATCCAACCAGTACGTTTCAGCTGGACAATCCTGTACCGGTACGATAGCCACGAAAAGTCTCCCACTGCCAATTACGAGAAGTGACGCCTTTCCATCGTGGCTGCTAATAAGCCCCTAAGTGCATTCTGACATCGTGACGTAATTTCCGTCCCGAATTCATCCTTCTCTGATAATACCACCCTCCTCTCGCCTGACTACTCAGCTATCGACGATGTCACTTGCTATGAAGAGTTAATCGCTTCGACCTTTTGTATATGGACAAGATATCAGCCCTCATTGTCAGAAATTCATGACTGACGAATTGGCAGCCCCGTCGTTACTTGTGCATGTCTGAAAGCGGCGTTACGCCAGACAAGGTTATCAAGGTTATCGGGTTTCTTCGTTGGTTAAACCGAAGCCGTATATCCTTTTACTTATCCGAGCGGGTAATGCAATATTATGAACCCTCCTGGTATCCCTATTAGAAATCCGCCCTTAGACCTATACGTTCGTACGCAGAGCCTAGAGACCTCCTAGAGGATATTCACTATTCTACAAGGTCATACAAAGGAATTAAGATATATCCAGGTCATAGGTCATCGGACAGTATCCAATAGCGTTTCTCTCAGTCTCTAACCTCTCTATGTAAGAGTATATCGAGAATCCGGTAAAGCCCTTTAATTGTGACTTATGCGCGATCGAGGCCTAGAGGATTACTCTGGGTAGAGCCCTTGGATGCCTTGAAGTCTCTTACGTCATCGTGCGCTTGTGGTTGATAATATATCTCTGATATCCAGGATGAGTAACGGGCTTAGTAAAGGAATATTTCAGATAGTTGGGAAATATCAGCTGGATGCTGCAGCTACTTTCGACGACGAAGAGGAAGAAGAAGGAACGGAAGTCGATGCTGTTTTGGGTATAGATGCCGAAGGGATGCTGGGAGGTAAAACTTCTGGTTTTAGGTCGGGGGTTGCTCGGTGGAGTATATGGAGAAAGAAGTCAGATGAAGAGGGGATGGTGTGAGGTTATGAACTCCCCGTGCATTATGGACGTCCCTGAAAGCACTGTAAGCTCCACTGTCTCGTACCTGCTCGGTACTCGTGAGAAACAGCGCGACGTCGATCGATAGAAACGAACAAGGAGACAGAGAGCCAAAAGGCCCCGCAGACCTCCGTTTCCACATCTCCTTAGCATCCCCGTTAGAAAATGTTTCCCCGGTAACTGGAGAAAAAGTGGGGAGGACGTTAGGCAAGGTTAATTTAATGGAGGCTGATTGGTCGAAAATCCTGAGCTTTTGTAGCAATGAGAAGCGTGGAGATAAAATACTTGGCTGGGATTGCATAAAAACGTGGATTTTTTTTTTAAGGCAAAAATGAGGGGTGGTTCGACCACCATGATGGGTTTCCTTAATCGTCCCTTAGAGGGTCTGCGAGTAGTTTTAATTGCCCAAAATAATTTGACCACTTGAGAATTTCCAGCATCGATCAGGATGATTACCGAAAGAGTTGAGGGTGGTTAATTGCCGGTTCACCCCTCCCCCCTCATTTCTAGTATAATTTTTATCGACTGTCTCACAAACCACAACCACATGCGAAACCCTACGTATTTTTAACCCTGCACTGCCGTAGAACCTCTGGTGCTCCTGGTCGCCGCGGACGGTTGGTCGATATTGACGCAACGCAGGGAAACCTTACACCGCGGACCGAAATTCCCGCACTAGGCGGAGGCTACGCAGTACGTCTACGTAGGGGAACGTAGTACGTATTCCACTTTGCGCGAATTCTCCCTGCAGACTGTGCCCCTTGTCTGTCAGATGGTGCAGGCGTACGTGGGAAATATGGGGAGAACAAGAGAACGAGACTTTTCCAGGGATCCGTAGACCATTGTTCGTTCTTTCTTTTAGTTTACCTGAAAACAAAAAAAATTTTACTCACAAATATTCTTGTTGTTTGTTATTATTCCCAGACGTTGCTGGCTATACAAGCGTTATATATATTGTGGGACCTAGTCAATCCTCTTCCCTCCTAGTGAAATACTAGGGAATTTCTGTCGAGAATCGCACTTGGAATAGTAATGGGAATTCCCTATTAGGATGGACCAGGTATTTCCACTAGGAATATTAAAGGGAATTTCGATTGGCTAAGATTTAACCCAAAAGCCGCTGACTCTATTTCCGTCTTCAATTTTGAGCGTCCTTTGGCGTCGGGATGCTCGAATTAAACGGAGTACCCATAATTCCTCACTGGAATACCTAAAAACACGGTTTCTGTGGAGTATCGATCTATGGATGATTTTTCTAAGAATTTATTGACGAGTTCCAAGATTTTCTACCGTCTTTTTTTCAATTTTTATTGTTTCACGATATTAGACTTCCTTCTCTACCGGATGTATCACAATTTGGAAAGTATTCCCAATGGACTCTGTGCTTGGCGGGGACCATCAATCAGAAGGATATAAGAAAAATTTATGGGGAATCAATAAAAAAAATATCGACGCACCTGCTCGTATACTAACCTTAGTCCATTGTCCTCGGAATCCTAGCCAGTACGATACACCTTACGTTTTACGATTTTTACCTTCGTATAGGTAAACTTCGTTCGGAGTTTCTTTAAGAATTTTATCTGTTTTCAAGAATTTTCTACTCTTTCCCCTAAACCGACAAATCCCATAAGACTCTGTTAGGTGTCGGCGCAGGCGTACCCTTTGTTTATTGACAGTGGTAAAAATTGCAACCGGCACCGAGGAGGGTCGTTTTTCTCATAAGAGGGGTGTGCTCGAACACCTCCCTGTAACCTGATCCTTTCCATTAACTTAATGCGTTGCATAGGGAAGTCTAAAGCCTCTGCGGTTTCTCAGTCTGGTCAGGTCTGAACAGTCTGAACAGTCTGGACAGTCTGGGCATAGTCCGGACAGGGTGGTTAGTCGAGCGCCTTATGTTTCTACCCTTGCTACTACCCTTGTAGAACTTACCTTACTACCTATAGGTAGCGTCTACAACAAATACGTCTATAGACAAACCGTCTCGCATTGATTTTTTTTTTTCTATATCTTAAAATCCACCCTTATAGATTATTCCGATAGTCAGACACGAGCTGCATGCACCCCCGTGGCACGAAGGGGTTGGAAGAAAATTAAAAAAAGGGGCGTTCATAGACTTCAAGACGTAGGTTCGTCGGTAGAAAAAAATTTTTGAATACAAAGTATATATCCTTAAGAAATAAATGATTTTTCCTTTGATAAGGGTTTCATTGAAAAATCTCGTTATCGCTCAATATGCACGTTTCCTTTTTGCAATAATTTTGCGACCATGATGGAAAAGGAAGAGTTACGGAATCTCGCGAGATAAAGGAAAGTTTCTCGTTCTCGTGGAGCAGTGAATTCTGTCGTTAAGAAAGTTTTATCTTTTCGAGTTTGTACAATGAAAATCTCAAGGGTAGTTATCGTCGAGCATCGCGATAAGGGAAAGAAGCATCTGATTCTAGAAATCTGGAAAATAGCTCTCGCCAAATACATTTCTAGCCCGAACCCAAGAATAAAATTACAAGAATCGCTGAATTGCAATTTTGACTTCGCAAGAGGAATTTCGTGGCAATGACTTTTCAGCGATGACGTAAGGGTGAGAATGGAGGGATGCTTTGGCTCCGGCGACGACAAGGGTTTAACGCTGCACTTACGCGCCGCAAATTGGAAATCGATATCGCGACGCGGCTTCCGCGTGACGTCAGATTGACGAGCCGAATAGGCTGAGAAATCCGGCTTTTGGTCGAAGCTAAGCGTTTCTCCTGGTTTCGCTCGTTGGAAACATTTCTCGAACTTAAATAAGGTTCCTCGAAAGAAAAAACATCGAATCTCTTGGAAAGCTTTGCTTTACCTGTTTCTACCATTTTTTTTTGTTCTTCTGATTACGGTCTAACAATACGACAGGGAGCTTTTCTTTTTAAAGCTCCTTACGGAAGCTGATCGAGCTATGCTGCCTTAACTGAGGGATCTCGTCGAGTTTAAGGCAGTTTCGAAATAGAAAGCCACCCTACCCCAATAGAGAGGGTAGTTCCTTTATCCGTAAAATCCCCAGTCCTGCGGCCAGTGCATTAAGTATTATGGCAGGTGTACATCTGAAAAGTAAAGGAAGTTGGGGAGGGTGAATTTATTCTTTGAAAATTCAAATTTTCCGCTTTTCACCGAGTAAGAAATTTACGTTCCTTTAAGACAGTGTGGTGGAAGGGTGGGGGGGGGGGGGGGGTGAGAGACTGTCGTAGTTGGAGGTCGCTTAATTGCAGTCTCGCTAATTGAAAATTTAATAGACCCTCCTGGGTGCGGATGGCAAGGACAAGTACGAAGAGCTAACCGTGAGAAAACAAGAGAGAAAGAGGGAAGAGAAGAGTGGCGAGAAGGCAAGAGAAAATAGGATAGACAGACAGACGGACATCCACCCATCTCGTAAAGTGTCGAATAATCCCTAACGTGAAATATCCCCTGTGAACTTTTAATTATCCATCGTGCAATGAACGGGGGTAGCAACGACCCTCGACCTCGATATACTATATACTACAGGAGGAGTGCACACATGCATGCATATAGCTAGATATGCAGGTGCATGCTCACTGATAATATAGACCCACATTACCCTTCCCCATCTTCCCCTTGTCGGGGGTTGACGAAAATATAGTGATAAAAAAAATAAATAAGGAATGCCAGCGTAAGGGGGTGGCGCAAAGCGCGTCCCAATTTCCGTGAAGGGAATCGTAACCTGCTAGGGGGTGGGGGTTGCGATGGGTCAGCCACCCTCTTGTGTGGAGAACGTTGTAGTTTCTACAGTGTGCGGGGGTGTTACACACGAAGCGCCGATAGCTCTCTGCGTGGATAGACGCAAGAGATAGGGAGGAACAGAGAGAGGGAGAGAGAAAGAGAAAGAGAAAGAGAGAGAGAGAGGGTGGCGCGCGTCGCTCGCTCATGGGTGTTTTCGATATATCTATATCTATGGATACGTAGTTTGTATCGGACAGGGCTGGTACGAACCCCTTAGGCTTGGCCAGGGGGTTGGCGACGGGAGATGGTTATTCCCGGTTGAGGGTAGCAGCCAAGTGAGAGACTACGGTGGGAAGCGAGAGCGAGAGAGAGGAGAGTGGCGGAATCGGCGTTGCCGTTGCCGTCGGCGTCGGCGTCACGGCGCCCATCGTGAAACTCAGTCGTCATCCGACCTTACCGCGTCGTGCACCCTACTTCCACCTCCCTCTATACGCAACCGTAGTTACACCTGTGCCACGGGGAACATTGACATCCCCATATTTTCTCCCCTATCTAATTTTTACCTATTTTCACTTATTTTTCGTCAAACCTTAACAAACCCTTTTGACTTGTAAAAAAAATTCGTATCGACTGATTCGCGCGTTCTACCGACGTTTCATCCCTTCGTTCCTGGAATCTTTTATTCTCCTTCATCCCCCCATTCCTGTCTAGAGTGAAATTATCGATAATTACGGAATATCGGTAAACGTCCCCAAAACGTAAAGGTGGCAGACTACTTGCATTTGTATCATTGGGGTTGAGGTTAGTGCACCCGGGGAACAGGCGCCATGTGTCGGCGGGGTTGGTCCGCGTGACCCGGCTCTTCATCGGCTCTGGCTGCTACCCCGCCCGGATGCAACAGCCAATGACTGCACCCTCCTCGTTCTGCGACTTTCTAGATCTTTACCACTCCCGTTCCGTTTTCTCTCTTTACTTTCACCCCTTTCTCCACTATCCTCAGGACATTACGTTATACTCTTTGTACTCTGTTATCTGCTACTTCATTCTCTCTTTCTCTCTGAAGCTCTCAGCCCTCCTTCGATCCTCTTTCAACGTAGCTACCACCCCTCTATGACTACTACGTTCACATCCGCGTTGCGTTAGTCGATCCTAGAATTTCACGGTGGACGCCACGCTAAGCTTGGACTCGAGCGAAGTAGAAAAGTAGAAAAATAGAAATTTTGTAAAATACAGAAAAGTCAAAATTACTCCCGAATATCTAGCAGCACGCGTGCTGTTATCATTAAGTGTGCTTCCTCGTACCAGAGGGTTGCGGATCTCAAGACAAAACATAACCCTCAAACGCGTATCGGTGGCAGACGCGAAACACGCGACCTTTGACCCCGAATCGTTTTGACGGTGCAGTGTCAGTGTGCATAGTATCCCGATTGAATCTCTATCCGATGGCAGTCATTGTGTTCGTGGATGTTCATATGTGTTATCTTCGATGATGGAGAATGAGGAGACTCAAGATCAGTGAGATCACAAAGCGAGTGCGCCGCTCATTCACTAGACGAGAGGTTGAAGGAGGCGGCTTGTCAACGTGAGGGAAAACAGGGCGAGTGATTAAGAAAAAAAAAAAAAAATAAATAAAAAAGAGTTAGTGACCTTACCCAATCACAGTCCAGAGTGTGATGTTTGATGCTGCAGTGGTGTTTTATGCGGCGGCGACGAAAAGGTGTGGACATGACCTCAGATAACCTTATTGTCACGGCGCTTATGGTACGAGGCATAAATTTCTACCACCACCCACAACCCCTATTCTCATGAATATTTTGTCTGAGCAGACGAAATAAAAAAGTTTAAAAAAAAGAAGAAGGCGATACCGATGGATGTTTTATTCGAATAAATCTTGGTGAGGGTGTTGGAGGGAGAGTGGTAGCAATTTATTCCTTAAAAGTGGGGCTGGTTCGGGGTGCTTCTCCATTCTAGGATCTTTGAACGATGCAACCTCCTCCCTCGCCCCTGATATGGCGACACGCGAATTCCTGGTATTTCCTAACAGTCGCATTCCTCGTTAATGAGTGAAAATCACTTAAGGGATGAAGCTGTTAAATTTTCAAGGGATGCTGAGAATTCTTGGAATTGGGTCTGTATACCTTCAGGTGCGCGACGAAGCCCTTGAGCCATTAAATGTCTGCGAGGATTCTTCCTGTAAGGGACGAGTGTGATGAGTCTGAACGAGATCGCTTTACTTAACAACCCTATGCTCACCCTTTTAATATCCCAATTGGGGGAAATTGCTCCTTTCGAACGCCCTTAAGCCAAACCTGCGCGAATTCATTCAATTAATAAGATCCGCGAGGATTTCATAAATCTTGATGGTACCAGATTTTAGGGGATGCTTATACCGTTACATATACTCTAACGATGATGCCGGTGAATTTCGTATTTGGGGGTTGGTAGTCTTAAGCGTCTGGTACCACGGACTAACCGAGCCTAATGCATTTGCTAATAGTGGTGTAACAGGTGTAAGGAGGATGGCATGTGTCGGCGAGACTTTCCATTTAAATCTCCATAAGCTACCGTCACTTTACCTTTTTTTTTTAATCGAACTTTAATATCCTCCTTCAATTTTTATCCCTCTCCCCTCGACCATCCTCTTCCCTTATCCTTCCTTTTTTTGCACTCTCCTGTTTTATGGGGGATGCTTCATTTTCATATATTATTCCTGAGTATCCACTCTGTGCTCTGCCGCCTGTCGAATTTGCGCATAAATTTGCGAATAAATTTACGATAAAGAAGAGGAGGCCCTGGCGAATCTCTTTCGTACACAGCATCCGAAACTGCATTATCTTTTATGCGTGTGCAAGAGAGAAAAAAAGAAAGGACAAGCTTCTCTTTATCTTTTGTCTCGAAAGCTACTCCCTTTTCCATGTGTCTGGCACCGTTAGTATCCGCACGACTGCGTAGCCGCCATGTCGTACTCCACGTGAATCAACGTCGACATAAATTACTAAAAAATTCGTCAGACTAAATAATATCCCCTCATAACTAATTTTGTCGTGAAATAAAAACCAGCCATTTTTTTCTCCTGGCCCCCTTCCTGCGGTTACAGAGAAAGTTAAGCCTTTACGTTTTTCCTTCATTTCTCCGAATTTTGACCCTCGCGGCTTATGACAAGTGGGGTCCGGATTAGTCCGCGTTATTCGCGAGATAACTATAGAGAGAAACCGGTCACGGGGTCAGAGGGGATAGCGAGACAAAGGGAAGGGGGTCAACAGGAGAATTCATGGGGTTACACAGAGGGAGAGAGAAGGGTTCATATTATGGGGAAGGTCATTCGTGTTATCACGATTGACCCGAATTCATCCCCTCTTTCTTCTCATAGAGGTGCTTGCTTTGTCCCCTCCCCCTCTAACCCCCAACGCATCAACCCTCTTCCCGGAATTTTCCCATAAATAAATTCCCTATATCAGAGGCCGCGGGGTCAGACAGGGTTCGCCTTGTTCGCACGGCCGTGATAACTATTCATGGTGAGTTTAACGCGACTTGGCCGAATTCTCTTGGCCGGCAGTGATTCACGTGAGTTCAGGCGAAAATTGAGGGTGGCAAAAATAGAGCAATCTGTGTGTGTATGTGTGTGTGAGTGCGGCTAAATTAATCCATTATCTTACGGTTTCCGTCCCTTTATCGATATTAATGACGTTGCCACCCCTAGTGTTACGTATGGCCGACCAATAGTTCGTATGGATATCACGTGGCCGGATCATCAGCCGTTATCAACCCCGAAAGTCAATTTGATATTTATTTTTCGTTCTTAAAGGAATCACCCTACAATTTGTAATCGTTATATTCGAATCTTCTCAATCCGATTGGATTCGCGGTTCAGTGGCCTTTTTGATCGAGTACCCCAGTCTGTAGGAAGCGGGAGTTATCGGAACATCCCCTTAACGTTCGTACAACCCCCTAGAACGGAGTCGAGCCAAAGAGCATTAACGTCTGGTTCGAATGGCATTTGGGTCAGAGAACGTCTGACGCAATGCGAGTTGGCCCTGGCTTCCGCTTCCTATGCATAATGCAGTCCTGCACCTGCAGCTACCCTGGAATTCGGCGAAACCCTTGTATTTGGGAGTACGTGATGGATTAGGGGTGATTGAACACAAGAGGGGTGGATCGAAGGACTTTCAAAAGACGTGAAAGGAAGCTATGATATTTGTCGGTGTAAATAACAATTCCTGCTAAGGAGCGTGCTACGAGTAAAGAGGGTGTAAACGATGACATTTTGTAGAAGGAAATACAAGGGGTGAAAAGCACCCCCGTGGGAGCACGGCCTCCTTGGAAAACGTAACCCATGATGGCAGAATTGGTCTTAGGTCGGCTCCAAAGATTTTACCGTGGATTTTCTCTTTTTATTACGTAACTGCTCCCTCCCCCTCACGGGGGTTGCTGACCTCTGACCTAACTCCCGGCCATTTTGGCATAGCATTGAATCGTCGGTACAGACTTTTTCATATTATTATTTGCATCCAGACAAGTCACCGATAAGTCCATCTAAGAATTGCACAATTTATGTCACGTGCCTCATCAACCCTACAATCAGTCAAATCAAAATGGCGTCTACAAAAACTGAAAGGCTTGCGATTCATGGAGAAAAATAGAAGGAAATGTAAAAAAAGAAACAGCGACACGTGCAAGACGGAAATGTTATGAATCGTCTCAAGCGGAAGTGGATCAAATGTCAAACGGATAAAAAAAGGGAGGTCAGGGTTCATCACCCTAATGGTCGCTCTCATCCGCTTTCACTTTCTCCCCGCGAAGCCCCTAGAGCATCAGCAACCCCTAACGCATCCACGAGGAAGGAAAAAACTAGAGATCTTTGAATAAGGGAGCAACGTGAATAGCAGTGAGCACTGTGTACCTCTGTAGTGACCTGCAGAAATAAGGGTTGCTTCTCGTACTGTGAAAATCAGTCAAGGGATGTATTGTAGAAGGTATGTAGAAATACGCAACGACTCCTAGACGTGCGTAGGGGCGCGTTTAATAAATCCATTTCAATCGTATTTCAATTCTATGAAATACCTACTCGGCCAATGCCAAGAGAAGCTTCGCCATTTCCCCGCTTTCCGAGGGTTGATTAGTTTTTCTCCGAGTTCTTCAGCCCCCTCGGTAAGGGGTGTCTGCACAGCCATTATACATAGAGAAAGGCTGGTCAGCATGGCCGCAATCGTAAATTAAAATCACTCCCGTTCAACAGGAAAATCCCCTATGGATCCTGGTCGGGCTGTCATAAAGATAAAAGTCGAATAATAAATTCGCTAATTCCGCATTGCGATTTGCATGCGGAATTGATTCTGGCTACGGGAATTCGTCGGATGCCAGTATATAGCCATGTCTGTTCTTCTTTTTTTTTCGTTCACCAGACATGGCTGGTACATCTGATAATTTATACCCTCTTTTACGTTGGCAGCATATTTATCTTCCGAACCAGATGACGTCACTGTACCGGTGCTGGTTCTGGTTTCGGTCGCTGCTCACCCGGCCGCAGAATTTTCCGTCTGGCGCCGAAACTGGCTTATCGGATTTTTTTTCTATTTTCCCTCTCTCTCTCTCTCTCTCTCTCTTTCCCCCTTTCACTCTCTCGTACTACATTTTTCCCCTCGTACCTTTCTCCTAACTTTCTCTCCAATCCATCTTCTTCGTTCACTCCTCTCCGCGTCCCTCTTGCTTATACGCCATTTTCTCCTAGACTCCTGGAAAAGAAAAAATTTTTTTTTCCCTCCTGTAGAATCGATCCGTTCTACCAGCAAGCCAGGAAACTCTGCGCATCCAGGCCTAGGGAACTTTCAGGCGTCGTGCATCATCCTAGAAACCTTACGGCGTCCCGACGCTATGACGCTACAACGTCGGGTTACGTTCTAACGTTGACTTCTCGCTCCAACTCGATTCTCCAAGACGTCATGGTGAAAATTTTCTATATTGTGTTTTATATACTTCCTGACACGGATCCTTTATTGTGTTCCTGTTTATCTTTTTTTTTTCTTTTTTCTTTAATTATGCCAGGATTCCCTGGGTCCATCGTGGCTAAGAATAATTTCTCCCACCACAGGTATACCCACTGCTGGAACTTTCTCCGAAAATTCGATTATGTCTTTAGCTCGCTTCACCACTCTAGACTTGGTTAGCTTTTAGCTTTAATTTAGCTTGCAGCTTAAAGCTCGAGGAGAACGTAGTTCTCTTTGAGCAATAGGATTCTTATGTCTGAAAGCAGCAATGGCGACTATATTGAATAAGACAAATAGAAGTGACTGGGTACGTCAAATTACATTGTTTTTTATTTATATTTTATTAATCCATCTGAAAACATTTAATTCTTAATGATTTTTCGTGACAATGTTTTTAGTACATTTCTTTGTAATCGACGACCTAGAATATTTTTGGCATCAAACTGACGCTGGAGAAATTGCTGAAAACTGACGAAATTCGAGAAGTCGATGTATCGAATGTTAAAGTCGCTTTTATGGTGAAGTAGTGTCGGATTGGAAAAACAAGTTTTCGCGCAATTGCTTGCGCCAAGTGGAGATTGAACCGATCCAAAGAGAGAGGGAGAGAGTGTGAGAGAGAGAGAGAGAGAAAGGAATGAAAAGAGTCAAAATCAAAGCCAACCTACGAATCCAATAAATTCGTGAGATTCATTGAAATCACGTGACTCAATATCGATTTCTAACTAAAATATTTCAGAAGATCGACGAGTTCATCGTTTTCCAATAAAATCAATCGATCCTCCCGCATCGTATTGTAGCCGAGTAAAAATGGCCGGATTGGTACGGATCATCCCTCTTGGAGATTCTCTCCCTTCAAGGCTACGCTCGATTCCTACTTTCCTATCGAACAGCGAAGAATTTTCTGTAAAATTCTTTGCCTTGGTCTGGTCTGTCGTTTGAAATTTTCTACTGCGCAAATTGTACTTACACCACAAAAATACTTCCAGAAATCCCTAGGATTTCGTACTAGGACCTTTTCTTTTTTTAAGCCCAGTAACGATTACCGATTGATATAGACAGCCATTCCACTAGTATTTATAGGCAGTCGGGAATCGAACGATTGATTCTCGCCGTGAGGAAACTCGAGCGGATAATGACGTCAAATTGATTCCTGGCACATTCGAAGAGCTTTATTAATCGAGGGAAAACGTAAATGCCTGACTGAGAACATCAAATGGATTTTCATTACGTTTATTCGCCCCTTCAGCTGCCGCCATGATAGCTGATTGATATCGATTCCCATTAACCCTTTGGTCATCGATCCATCCTCCTGGAATTTCACGTTCGATCACAATCGACTATCCGTTTTCCGGTCTCTCTAAAGTTTCTTCAGTAAATTCCTGACGTCACTTCCTAGACGATGGAAATCGACTATCACTTTACAATCCTGATCTTCCCGTACGTAAAACTCACCCCTGCAAAACCACCTCTGTGTACCATCGTAGTAAAGAGCTCTTCGGATAATCAAGATAATCTGAACATTAACTTCAGTTAAATTCCAAGTAATTTCACGAAAGCGTTTCGTTTCTTTTCCTTTTTTTTTTATCGCTACAAAGGGTGGAACAACCCTGTCGGTCATTTTATCACAACAGTCACTAGGAATAAATATCACATAGTCAGACCACGTAGAGACTCGCCTGCTGCGCAAGGGTAATATCCTCTTCCCGAACAAACTCCAGGAGCATTACCAACCCCTACGGGATGTCTTCCGACTAATCCAGAGCTTTAGCATCCCCTTTTATCCCAAGAACGTAGAACAACCCACGCAAGATAGTCACACTATCCACCAACCTCCCACCAATTGTTAACACCCTTTCATCGGTAAACATCCCCAAGGCAAATGATTATTAGGCCATCGAACGCGTCATCCCCCGTCCCCCTTCTTTTTTACAAAATTACACGCGATTAATTAACGCTCTTTTAATGATTCTACCAAACAAAGGAGCGGTCACGTATTAATGATCGATACGACCCATCCTCCCCCTACTCCTCATAAAAACTCCAATTCATCCCCCAACCTCTCCCACCTGCCTACAATATTACGTACATTAAAATCCTCTGATATAAAAAAAAATTTTGATTTATCTATACTAAATATAATTCTAACCAATTTTCATTTTCAATCTCAATGACTATCCTGTCAGAATGAAGTATTTCAATGATTCCCCTTCCAATGGCCGGCTTCCACCCAGAACGACTGATCGTCATCGAATTCAATCTGTTTGCCATATTCGAACTGTTATGGGTAGCAGAGACCGTTAGTCACGTCACCATACCGGGTGTCCGTACCGTACCGTTCATGATCGTGTCCGATCGTACATGATCGTATGGAGCGAACGAATGATCGTGGAAGGAGACACAGTGCGCGATGAGCCATCGGCTAAGAACTTCCTTCCCTGTGATTAAATCGTGGCTTCCCCGTAATATTTGCCATTCAATTAATCGACCGCGTCAAGTGCAACCTCCTGACCTGTGCCACTGCCAATCCGATGATGGGATATATTATGGGCTGTACGTGTTTCAAAGGTACCAGCCTGACGCAACTCTTTCAAGGTTGGTTATACTCTCCTCTATTCGATTGAACTAGTCGTGTTCCTCGTGTATTAGTTCCTTTTTTTTTTAATTATATAATCTCATTAATTCATTCGACTACCCTCCCCATATCCCTTTGTCAATTTATTTTTATTTCACGGGGATGACGGTCGGATTGCTGCACGTGTTACTTGGCCGATAATATTAATCCTGATTATAGACTAGGTTAGGTCACTTAGGATTTTGATTAATGGACCCGTCCGTTACGGGGGAGGGATTTATTGCACGACTTCTAAGCACGGTTATTTACACCCCCGCGCACGTGAACCTTTCAATTTATTTAATTAAGGATATCTATTACTTCAGCTTTGTTATTACACGTATAGCCACGATTATGACCTTCCCCTTTGATACTTTGACCCTTGCCTTTTTGGCAGCCCTGAAATTTCACTTAAGTCCGTATTAACGGTTATGACACTGTGATTACAGCTTAGCGTAATCTTAACGTTTATTTCCTCTTCTTTCCTTTCCTTTCTTTGTTCTTCGTTATCGGGACGAAATTCCACGAAATGCACGCGTAATGGCGGCATGAAGGGAGCAGGAAATCTTGTAAGTTCCTTCGTGACGTCTCGCCGCGCGTTTAACTTGGCGAGCGTAAATTAACGTGAAACACTAATTACCTACCTATCTTGCCTCGACGGTTGGTACGAGTGACTTTGAGTACCGAAAGCGGAAGAGACGGACGACGCAACATGAAAATGGCCGACGCTCTCGCGTTTCGTACTTTTGTCCTTCCGCTCTCGTGACTCGTCAGGAATGGCGAATGGGATGCTGGGGGATCTTTTTTGAATTTACGTGCTTAAATCCCATCCCTTGGAAAGTCGTGGATGATACGGTGAAAAGAGATCCGTCAGACGGGAGGGGGTGCCGTGGAAAAACGAGGGGGAAGAAAATCTTGGTAAATCCTTCGGATAAAAATGGTCGTTTGATTTACGACCGTATATAACTTCTATATCGCGAAGGACTGCCGTGCTGGATAATGTTGAAACTCAAATGCTGATTGGCTCTCAATATTAATATGCTCGTCGCATACGCGACACACATTGGACGATCCCGTGAGTCGCGTCGCCGACGCTCCTTCTAAGGTCTCCTTGTCATTTTTTATGGACACCCTCAGGTGCGTCTCGTTACGCAATAAGGGTGGAAACATGCCCCTGAGATATTCCATAGGGAGATGATTAATGTCGCGGATGAAATATTCCACTCGGAGTTCTTGCGTCGCTAATGAATACATGCCTTTACTTTAAAGCACTGCTAGGCCGCTTGCGTTACATCAGAAATGACCTTGAGTAATCACGAGTCTTTTTTTTTATTATTAAAGATCCGTTCAAGATTGTTCGCGTATTTTTCTTCGGGATCTCGCTAATGGTTCTTACAAAGTTATTACCAAATTTCATCCCCTCCCCACTCTCTCCCTTGAAGGCGTCGTGTCATCGAACACGCGAATCTCCATTTACCACGACGATAGCAAACTTCAAGGTACAACCGTGTAATAACGTTAGGGTGTTATCACAATATCAAAAGGAACGATGGTTTTCTGACTTTACCTAAGTCTGAAATTTCATGATTTTCTGATCTTACAGTCCTGAGCATTTTTATGCGATTGTGCAATTAGATGCTTTGATGTATTTTACAGAAATTCAAAATGATTTATATTTAAGATTCCTTCTGGAACGTCTTAAGACAGCTTTTCTGTTTTTATGTAAGACCAACCCTTGTTCTACCCTCCAGTAAAATATTTGAAAAATGAATGACATCGACGACGAATGACTAATGATCAATTCTCATTAGATTAATCTTTGTAATAAAATCTCGTCTTTAATTAAAAATTGACCAGCGCTAAGTACTCGAGAAGAGTCTCCTTGTTTCACTCTCCCCCTCCCCCTCCCCCGCCCCCCGTTCATTCACCTTGATCCCCGTTATATAACCTTATACAACTACCCCTATTATATTATAAGAGGGTAGTTCCTTATAAATTTTACGCAACCCATTTTCATCTCACCATCCCCTTGCTGCGCTCCTGTTCTCCATTTCTGACGTTCCTCACTTCCGGCAAAACTAATCACCCTCTGACGACCCCTAATCGCAAAGTAATATCATCCCCTGGCAGCAGAGCTTTACTACGTTGCTCAGTTGACTGCCCGTATATTGTATTTACGTAAACGTAAGGGATGTTCGCTGCGCCACCCTCCACCTAGGGATTTCGTAATTTTCGAAAACTATCTTCGATCGATCGATTCTCTTTTGGGATTCGTGATCACGTCTTTTCCTGGAATTCGAATTCCCGTGCCGACATGACTGCGTCAAACGTCGATAAGGGATGTAAACATTTTTATATCGTCATCGTAACACCCTGTGCGAATGTCATAGGAATCCTAATCGACGTCCCACATCTAAGGGCTGTTTATTATTATTGCTTTTTTTTATACAGTACAACCTCTTTATTTTATTATTTTTTTATCTTGTCCTCCTCACGCAGAAGTGATAACAGCGGCCTGATAAAACGCACAAGAGAAACCCGACTGACAACTATTAATTTACTCGATCTGAAATTAGGGCGCAAGAAGGAGTACCTGACCCCGAGAAAATCTTTTGGAGAATAGCCAAACCCTTATATTCTCACCTAGCGTAACCACTTGAAGGGGGTGTAACCTTAGAAGATGGTAAACCCCTTCTCGAAGTTTTGCCAAGAAAACAAACTCCGTAGCCATGCTTAGAATTTCATTCATGTATAATATCGTTCGAGAGATTCAAGAAATCGCGAGTCTTATCAAATTTACCTGAAATACCTCATTTTCTAATTATATCCCTTTTGTGTTTCAGGTACGTACACGATAAAGGGAGTGTGAAAACGATACACGAGTTCCACTAAAACGAAAATACCATTACGTGAGTTCAATATTGATTGGATGCATTATTTTAATACTAATTAGTCTAAAAATTTTAGACTAATAAATATATATATCAATTGTGAAAAATTTCCAATGCTCAATGGTTTCCTCCAGTATTCGCACTAAGTTCAGGCAAATTTATTCGCAATATAACTCAGTTGTACGTCGGACAAGTCCAGGCTTAATTGCACGTTTAACCTTCGTTAATTTCAGTCAAGTGGCCGGATATTTTTTTCCCCCAATTAGTACAATTATACACACGGAATTGAAGCAGCTCCATTTTTACGTATCTGACAATTCCGCGTACAGCAAATCGATCGGAGTAAAATAACCGTCTCTTATCACCGGTATTCTTCTGGGATTTACTGTTCTTATATATGCGTTACGCAAGACGTAAAACGCAAGGCGTTACTTCCGTCAGCTGCCATTTTACGCGTAGTCCCTTTTTTTTATTTTACACGGCTTAACTCTCTATAACGCAGTCTCTCGCATTGTCCAAGAGATCGATTCGACGCCAGGCGTCTTTCTCTCTCTCTCTGTTTTTTTTACACGCGACGTCGTACCCTGGCGCCGCCATGACGTTCCGCGGAGCGTCGCCGAACTATTCCTATCTCTAACCACGATCGATAGAACCAGCCTAGCAGCACGAACCTCGCTGCCAGCGCAAATAGAGTCAGCACAGTGCTGCCAGGCACGTTGAGATATCTTAACGGGTGACGTCGACTCCGTCGGTATTTTATCTTCTGGCATTTTTTTTACCACACGACTGCTCGATAAGGAACCTGAAAATTCACAGAGGGTGAAACTACCCTGAATTATCGGTACAACCCCTTGGCTATACCATTACCCTGGATAAACTCTTCTATTCCTATCTACCGTCGGTTCTACTGTATTATTCAATGACTGCCCACCAACTCTGCTTTACTGTATCCGAAAGTGCCTGTAGCTTTGATGGAGGGGGTGGTTTTAGGACTCTGGAACACTTTACGAGGGTGGCGAACGTTAACTCAGGATTCCTTTATTTTGTTCCTTAGCTGTAAAAGGGCCATTCAAAGTTTCTACCTATAAATTGGATCGTTACTTCTTAACGAGGTAATAGACGGACTTGGGGGGTTTAGAAATGGATGGGGAGGGGGTGGTAACGATATTTTGAAACACCCTGTACGTCATTCACGAAAATATCGAACAATGTATTGGAAAAGTAATCACTCTATTGTAGGGGTGTACGGTTGTCGTTATTGATCTTGGGCAACTCGTAAGCACCTGTGGAAGGTGAGAAAAAAAAGGTAAAGATAAGGGACGGAACGTTTAACGGGCTGGGAAAAATGAAAATCGAAATTTTTCATAAAGTCGAGACACTCGTGACGGTATTTTTGCAAAGTGCCCGGGGAGAAAAGTTCTTCCAAGACGTTGCGACGTCCCTCGGTATAATAATTTAATTACAGTTTTTAATATCCCTCTTGTCTCTGCACGCTAAGCGACTTGTACTTGGTTACGTCTTGGTTAGTTTTTCAAGGTCATTATTCTTCGTTAATTGCCGTCCTGGCTAATGGGACGTTCAGGGAGACCGAGATCTCCCGTTTCCTGACAAAATGCTGGACTTGGGTATAACGGGCAACGAGCAGAGGATTTTTTCCCGGAATTCACCGAAAAGCTACGTGAACGACCGTCGCGTTAGAGTTATCGCAAATAACGAACAGTTTTCAATTAACTACTCGTCATTCGAGTTATTCGAATCGTGGTTGCACGCTAGAGAAAATGCAAAGTCATTGTAACAAATTTGAAAAAAAAAAGATTTTTGCTCTCCACATAATTAGTTTTAGTTTCTCTCTCTCTCGCCTCTGTATCATATTGGACGTTCCGTTGGCTCGGGGCCTTGAGAATTTTGCAGCTTCCGAGACACACGAGGATTCGCAGTATTTGAAAAATGTTCTTGGGTATTACGGGACCATTTTGTTACGTGGGCGAACGGCTATTTATATCTTACCAAAGGAATGCGTTATCGTGGGCTTCCTGTAGTGATTTTTTAATCGGCGCGACGTCTGTCGTACGGACGTCGCTGGACCAGCGTGATGCTGGGAATGGATCACCCTGTATAGATGCAGTAGACAAATAGATAAAAGAAAAATTCATGAAGGACTCTGCACACTCTTTTTTTTGCAAAGATAATTATAGTGTGGGAGATGAATCTGTGGTCCGCCATATTGAATATATTTTCGTTGTGAAATATGAATTATCGCGCACTGTGCTTTGGGCGTTTACATGTAATTTATGTAATATATATAGAGATACTTGTGTAGATTGATAATAGCAAACAACCCCTTTCCTGTTTGATACGCGACCTGGCACGATTTTTCTCCAGTGAATCGTCGAGGTCGCCCGTTGTCGCTGCAGTGAAAACCGCCCTCGGCCACAGCAAGACTTACCCTGCTTTTGAGGGAGCAAAAAGAGTCAGGACTGGAGGAGAGTTGGGGAGGGGTGATAAAACGAGAGAGAGAGAAAAACTGCGTATAAGGGTGCACGAGGGTGGATGGGGAGGATAGGCTGAGAAATCGAAAATGTTTCAAGGGTAGAAAATAAGGAGTGAATTTCTAGTTGCATACGCCGCTGCGTTCTGGCTTTACTCGCTTCGAATATGAGTATCTGCGGTGGACAGTCGTGTATCTGTGACCTAAATCCATTCATCCCTCCTGATCTCATTCAACCCCTACTGTACACACCTCCGATTCCCAACGCGTACATACCCCCAGCCACCATTATCAACCCCTAGAAAAGCTGAGACTGGCTGGTTGGGCGCATCGTGGACTTACCTTGGACAAAGACTTCGGGTCCTGTGAATTTTTTACCATCCCCCTAAAACTACCCCTTTGGGTATAGATATTATGGATACAAAGTACCCTCGATGGATCTCGTATAGAGTTCGGTATCTACTACAGTAGTTCAGTGCTACACAATTTTATCGCGGTATCATTTTTTAATAAAATTATTTAATCAATGGATTGCTCTATGGTATTCAAAATGGAGTCCTGGGGTGGCTTAAAATTAAAAAAAACCGGTATAGCATTGCTTAGACACAGAATACGTTTAACCCAAAGAATTTCTATAGCGAAAAAGACCATTGTACGAGTAAGAATATTTCCTTAAAAATCCAATTTTTTGCCCCTATCTTCCAAATAGCCTTTATCTAATATTCCGTATTTTATCCTGGCAGCTACCAATGTCCTTCCTGCAGCCAAGCGCAAGTCGACTTAAATAATCGACTAGAATTAATCAATAACAGCTCGCTCGGTTCGTTATGAGAGAAGAGAAGGGCAGTTCGCCATTGAGGGATGCAGGCAAGCAAGCAACCAGACCAACCCCTAGAATTCCCCGGGCGAGTTGCAGGGATCCTCTACGCCCACGTTCCTTGATTGCAGCATCCAGCAGCAGTAGCAGCAACCGGCAGTAGCTACCAGTAACTCTTAACCTTCTCAGCTTCCAGCTCCTCTGCATCCTGCCACCCCTCTATTCCACCCCTACGGCAACCTTCGATTAAGCAGCGTTTACATTGCCCCCTCTTGGCTACTGAGCTTCTCTACCTATTAGCAGACCGTAGTTCATAATTGAGATGAGGGAGACCACATTTATCCTCGTCTTTCGTTATCAGTTATCAGTGCAATTGGAATTTTCTTATTTCACTCCATTTAACGTAAAATCGCCTGTGTGAACGGAGCTTAAAATACGTGGGCGGTTTATCAGCACGAATGTCAGGGTTGTATGCTGCTGGCGAGGATGGCAGATCCTGGGATTACAGGACTAAATGTTCCTGACTGTATATGTAGCATCCAGTAATCGGCCGCTCAATTCCCAAGGACACTCTTGGGATAATCTTTTTTATCCTCCATTTTTTATGCCCGTTTTCTTCAAACGACGATTCTTCACTGATGCGAAACGGGGCTTTACGTATCTTTTATGCGAGAGCAAGGTAAATAATAGGGGTGGTAAATTTTGGGTGGTTAGGGGTAGGTAAAGAGAAATAAAAAGTTGATTAAAATTTTCTGGTTTACATTTTCGAATCATTAAATTTACTCGACTCATGAATATCACGGTTTATTTTATCTTTGGATGCTTAACCGAATTTGAATGGACCTGTATCGACCGACTATCCTCCTCCCTGCGGTCCATAAAATTCATCTCTGGACGCGGCAAATGTCGACGCGCGTATCCGCCATCGCGGTACCGGCGAGCCAATTATTATCGCGATTTATCGACGAACCTACGTCCCGACGCCGACGTCGTTGTCACAATGGTTGTCGACGTTGCGAACAGAATCTGGACCAAGGGTAGTTCACAGCCTCACGTAATTTTTGGGGACGAGGACGCACAGCTGAGTGTCGCGACGCTTCTCGTTATTCCTTCGGTGTAACATTTAAATGCCTACTGTATTCTCGTTAAGAATTTCATCTTACTTGTGGGATATTACATTTACGCGTAAAGTCCGTACAAAATGGAGGAAACTGCTGATCTTACAGTTTATAAGCCGATTGCACATCTTTAACTTATCTGTCCCCGAAATTATGCAAATCCTTTGAAACTTCGTAGAAATTCTGAATATCTCCTGGACACTGTAATTAATTCAGGACGCCATTTTGAATCGCTGGATAGAAACGTCTTTCAAATTGATCGGTATACTCTGTGATTGGCTGGCAATCGAATTGCCGAGATTAAGAGGGCATCGTCCCTGATACTAAATCTTGTCAGATTTTTGGCAGTGGTTGAAATTCTCGGAATGAGATAAAAAGGAGAAAAAAATGAGATAAAATATTTGCGCAATTCGCTGCAGTGAACCAACAGAGTGAGAAAATCGAGGACAGCTGTAATCATCTTAGTTTGTTACAAGTTACTGTATGCAGTTCTAGCGTGCAACCAAGTTACCGAGTAACGGCGGAACTGGGAAAATGGGAAAGTTTTCAAATTTGAGTTTCACCACTTCCTGTATACTTTGAACGGGTTTCCTTCGGTGACATCCCTTGCATATCCGACGAAAAAAAAAAATATATATTCGATTAAATTTTAAATGACTCGTGCAGCAGTGGTTGATTTTTCAAAGCCCACTAATAGGCATCCCCTTATAGACGTAAGAGATGGTCGAAAAAACATCCCCTAGCAAATTGGACGAGACCGGTGCATTCCTTTCGTGGGAAAACCGGCCGTTTAACCTGAATGACTTGTTCTGATTTTTCTTTTTATTTCTCTACTTCTTCTCTTTTCCTAAACTCAGGTTGCCGGGAGACTCTCGGGAATCAGTCAAAGAAATAAAAAAGGAATTAACATGGCAGAACTTGGTTGGAAGTAGGACGCGTCCCGTTAGAAATTTATAAAACGCTCCCGGCCAGTCGAGCTTCGCGTTTTATTTTTTTTCTCAAGACGTTCGAGAGTCCACTTGATTTTCAGAATTCCATTAAGATAAATTCTTCTGGTTTCTCGCGCTTTTCATACAGCCCTCTCGTACCACCACCCCATCCCCTCGTTACCTACCCTTTGCCTGTAATCATTTAATTTTTCTTTTCTCCCTCTTCCGTTCTTCGCGTCTCTTTTGCATCAAAAGTAATTCCACGAGGGCTCCCCAACGGCAGGAAGAAACACTTCGTTGATTCAATCTCATCCGAATGGATTCCAACCAAATAGAACGCGTTGGATCGCCTTTGATCGTCGATTTGATTAATTAATTAGATTAATAATTCGCTCAAAATGATGATCGCGAATGAGAAAAATCATAAAATTCACCTAATAAGATCTACCTAAAAAGGATGTTCACAACCCCGAACATATTTTTCCAATTGGTTTAATATATTAAGAAGGAAGATCTCAAGAGGCCAAGAGAAACGATAAAGAAAGTGACAAAGAGATAAAAAAAGAGTTACGAGACGAAAGGAAAGAGATCAAGGTAAACAAGAAGCTTTGATCTCTGTCATTACCTATACGACGATTCTCTATTTCCCTCCAAAATCTATCCCCCCTCCACACCACCACAATATAGTAATAAATCCACGTATATATCTATATATCTAGGCTTATTGTTCCATCTGACATATGCAACGGTAGCTCAGTCAGATATGGCTACCAAAGAAAATTAACCCCCCTTCCCCCCTTCCCTCAACGTCCCATACGTGTTGTTCCACTTATATCAAACATAACGACGGTGTTTTCTTTTCATATGGAAATCGAATCCGTTCGGCTTTCCTCGTGTATCTCCGTCAAGTGAGAAATAGCCCCAAGGGAGCCCTCCTACCTAGAAATACGTGCAGCTTGTTTCGCATGGATATGAACTCCCCAATAACCTTTTGACCCTTGAGAAATACCAGAAGAAAGAAATCTGCATAAATACGGAGAGTAAAAGGTAAAATATATATAGACTAAAAATGTTCAATATTACCTCTTATGCAGAAAATACGTAAGCATCCCCTCTTCTTCCCCTTCCCGTATAACTTCAATTCAAAGGGATGAAAATAACCAAGACATATATTCTGTACAAGTAAATTAACTACGTAACTGATCTCGTGTCCCAGCTAGGTGAGACTGACAATGAGAGAGTGAGAGAGAGTGAGAGAGAGAGAGAGAGAGAGAGAGAGAGAGAGAGAGAGAGACAGTTTCTACGTGCCATAAATCCATAATGTTGTAATGCGAGAGTACCGCTAGATTAGCCAGGATGACAAGAACAAATGAGCTAACGCTCTGTTGATACAAGTATATAACGAGTTAGAGTTTCTCTCATCTCACTCACTCTTAGACATTCTCTCTTCCCTCTTCACTGCGCGATCCCCTCCTCCACTACTTGTCACATAGTCATACGTAACGTTCCTGGTAACGTTATAGGTACGACGGAAAATTCGTCATTGATTTAACACGCGATGAATAAACCAGTCGTCTGTCTCAGGGAAGAAAAGATACATTTAGAATATTTTGAAGATACATATATGTATATATGTATTATCAATATTTGTGTATCGTCTAAAAAAATATTTATTGTTATGCAGGAAGTTTGGGGGGAGGAAAGATTTTGACAGGAATTCTAATTGATATCGATTAAGTTCTGCTGATAATATAAAAGTACGTTGGGAGGCGGGTGGGGGGCTAGGGGGTGAGCTTATCTGTCGACTATGGAATATTGTTGGATAACTGAAATTGGACAAGGGGAATGGGGTGACCTTGACGTATGAAAAGCACTGGGTAATATTCTGACGAGGGTACGAAGACCCATTAAAGCGCGACAGGTAGCTTTTTCCTGGACGATTTTTCAAAAGTGGCTGTCAGTCTCCGTTGCGTTCCGAAGCTGCCTGAAATTCTGTGAACCGGTCACTAAAAGCCTCCTTGTGCCTACAGAGGGAACAACTACGAAGAGGACGAGGGCGGTAATAGAAAAAGGCACGTGACAAAATAAAAGGGAGGATTCGAAAAGAAAAAAGAAGGAAGAAGGAAGAAAAGAACAGGCCAGTCGGGGCTCAACGGACTGACGTCGCCGCTTAATCCTAATTAAAAGCTCGTCGTTTGGACGACTTTAATTTGCCCGCTGCACGACCGCAACCCTTCTGGCCTCTCTTGGTTCTCGACTCCCTCTTTTATTATTCCCAACCACTGCTACCAACCGCGAAACAAGAACTCTCTCTAGCCCAATGATCGCCCACGCAGGAGTAAGCTTTTAATCAAATTTCTCTTGGGCTTCCTCTTTGGGCATACGCGAATAGAGCTTTCCTCGTTTTGTCATAACGTTTCCTCCCTCCCCTTCCCTCCTCCCTTCGCCAACGTTATCCTATCCTCTCTTATTCCAAACATCTAAAGCACTTGAAAAGCCACACTCTTGTAGGTTCAGTGCTTTAAATATCCTCTCCCCCCTTCCTAATCTTCTCAAAGCTAACCTTCATAAACGGTTAATTTAATCCAAACGGTCGTGAAATCCTTGCGAAATTTAATTGTTGCCTGTAATTAAACCAAAGGTCATTAGGTCACTTTTAAACAAGAAGTCTCTTGGTTCTCTTGTACTTTTCACTTGCTTTTACTTTTTTCGGCAAACTAACTCGATCCCCTGTTTACGCGTTCCGCGCGTAGCGCGAAGAGCGCTTAACGAAAATAATGAAGAAGATATCCCGACGAAAGGCTCTCTGAAGTGAAAACACGATAACTCAAAGTGCGTCGTATCGCAAGCGGCTTGAATGACTCGGCGCGACTTTTACCGCTTCAGGAATTCACGCTAAATCAGTGGGATTTGTTTAAACAGGCTCGTTACTCCTGACAGTTGGCAGGAATTCAGTGGAGCAATGACTTATCCCCTCAGGACGTCGGGACTCATTTTGCTTGGGTTTAAGATCCTCTTTGCTCGAATAGATTCTACGGAATACATATACGTCGGCTGTGTGTCAGTTAAGATATATCTTATGGCAACTTGGCCAATCTCTAATTTCTATTTCGATCAATGTGGATATTTAATAACTGATAGTTGCGGTCACCGAGGCAGTCGATGATTATTGATTTTCGTTCAATTTTCTGGATATATTTTAACGTCGGCTTCTAGTTACGTTTCTGGACTCGATAGCAATTGTTGCTCTTAATTGAACGACGTTCGATCAAATGCTGAATAATAATGACGTGCGATCTTTTAACCTAACTTAGTTCAACCTTACCCTTTGATAACGTTATCAACGAACGTGCAATTTTTGACGTTTCCTCTTTATTACACTTACCAGGGATTATTGAGCTGTCAAATTTTTTTTTCGCCACGTCGAACAAACTTTTTGAGGACGTGGCGAGGGGTGTGCGCTGGCACTGCAAAAAATGGCGGAGCTTTTCGAGCTGCCGTGTGGACGGCGTTTTTCTTTTTTTCCCCCCATTGAAAAGTTCTTTCGTTCTCAAACGAGGGACCGAACAGAGGGAGAATATAAAGAGAAGCTAGGAAATTTGATGAAAGTTTTATATTGAGAAGAAATCTTTTTGCAGATTGTACGAAGTGTAGAAAAATCTATTGCAAAAGAAATTAGAAGAAAGTATTCCTAACGTGCTTATTCTGAAAAAGTTAATTGGGGACGGGGTTGACTTTCTTTTTTAGAACTGTCTTCAGAATTTTATTCAATTTCTGAAAAAGCAAATTCGGACTGAACGCGCACACAATTTTGCGGGCAAGGTACTGACGTGCATTTGCGGCGATACAAATGCTCGCAAAACTTTGCGAATAAAACGAAACGAAATCCAACCTAGGGAAAATACTGAATGCTTTCAGCAGCCAGTCTGGTTTAAAGATGCAAGATGCGTTTCCAAAAAAGACGACCAGATAAAGAAAGCCAATAGTATCACGGTAAGAGAGAAAGAGAGAGTAGGGAAAAAGGCTGGAAATACTACAGAATGTAGGAGCTGATAAGAATGAAAAATAGAATGGAAAGAAACAAGAGAATCCAAATAGAGAAGTACGAACCCAACCTTAACCTACTTTTGCAAGTTTGACGAAATCGTGAATTAAAAAAATATTTCAGCCGTCTGACTAGTGACGTATTTATCTGCTAATATGAACAAAAAGCTAGAATTAAATAAAAACAATAATCTCGCTGACTTATCAAAGCTTACTTGACCAGAACAATAAGATAATGACAATTATGAAATTTTATTGGTACATCTAATTTGAAGAGCCTTGTACCTATATTCCTTGTTGACACTTTAAGATCCAATTTCATGGCTGGAAGAGCATTACATTTTCACTGGCTGGACCAAGCGCCTCCCCCATTTTCCGATCCATCATAACTTCCCGTATTATCTCCCTTCCCTTAACAGAAAACCTTATTCATTCTTGACGAATGTCACGAGTCTGTGAAGACCTTAAAAGGTTCATAAATCGTTCCTACTTATTTCATATCACTGATCAAAATTTTATTCTCGCACAATAAGGAAAAAAATAATATTAAAGACGAAAATTCAGTGTAAAAAAACAAATGCGATCTTTGGGGTAAAATTTAGTAATACCGAATTAACGAAGGAGTCTGACAATTCGGTCACTCGAAACGACCATAATAAAACGAAATTCATTTATTTATAGCCACTATAAGCATACTGAGCGCGCTGTCCATGCGCCGCATCACCATCGCACGAACGATTAAAGAATTATTTCATAAAGTAACCGCAATCCGTTTAACTGACAGCATGCCGTGAACACGCACATCAAGCGGCAAATTCACATGTTTTGAACGACGGCAGCGACGACTAATCGGCATCGCGGAAAAGCGATAACAATACTTTCGAAATATAAGAGAACATGGAAAATCGATGGCACTCCCCAGACCCTACCGGTTTTTTTCTGACGGCTTATCCGTTCCAAAATTATGGCCGAAAAACTAAATTAGGATCCTGCCTCCCCATATGTCAAAAATCATCGTATCGCAATGACTTTTTTTTTAAATTGTTGGAAATCGTTAGCACTCCTCAGAACACACCGTTTTTTTTCTGTAGTCCTATCCGTTCCAAAGTTATGGCCGAAAAACGAGTTTCGGATCCTGCCTCCCCATATTGCAAAAATGGTCGTATTTCAATTAATTTTTTTTTCAAATTGTTGGAAATCGTTAGCACTCCTCAGAACACACCCTATTTTTTCTGTAGGCCTATCCGTTCCAAAGTTATGGCCGAAAAACGAGTTTCGGGTCCTGCCTCCCCATATGTCAAAAATGGCCCCGGAACTATCTGGTTTTTTACGCTAGACCTTCTCGTTCTCGTTCTCGCGTAATAGCCCAAGATGTAACCGCAATCCGTCATATTGACTGCATACCGTGAACGTGTCCGCCAAGTGGCAAATTCGCACGCATTGAGCGACAATACCGATGACCCTTCAGCATTGCCGAATAGGAACAACGATATTTTCGATATGCGGCAACGTAACCCTAACATGACTTTTATACTCATGGGATTTGTCTTTTTTTCAAAATCTCTGTACTGCCTGTACTCTGATTATCGCGTCAGCCAATACCAACCCTCAAAATATAATCCTGTAACCCACGAACGAATAATTTCTTTCTCTTTTTTGGTTTCCTGATTATTAAATTGCGTTGATTGACTGTGGAAAATTCAGTCTGATTGATTGACTTTATCCAGTCCATCCGGAGATCTGATCCAATAACGATCTGTTCGCGGAACGCTGTGTTCATTCAACAGATACAATCGATTCTGTGTTATGCCTATTTCGTGTGCTTTGTCTGTTTGGTTGGCCCACTGTATTGACCCGTCGTGTTGGTATCACTGTGTAAATGGAGCTTTCGCAAGCACGCGAATTCCCTGAAATCGAGTAGTGCGAAAGTGGGGTTGAGTAATTACGTAAATTTACAGGAACTTTCTTGTGTGTCTCAGTGAGTAAAGGGAAATGGTAGGGCTGGAGGGAGGTTGGAGGATGGGAGGTGTACCTTTACACGAAAAAATTGAAAGCTTTTAAATTTATCAGTTCACGCTCTAGTACGTCGCCGATAGCCCGATAATCAGCCATTTCCCTTGGGGCGCTTTTGTCCGTTAGCCAAAATTAAAGAGGATCGGCATAGAAAATGAATCGATGAAAAGGCGCGAGAAAAGACAGAGAGAGAGAGATAAAGAGAGAGAGAGTAATAAAGAAAAAAGGGAGAAGGGAATATCCTCGAAGTTCGTTCAATCAATTGAACTCTTGGTGCCTTTGCTGCTTCTACGAACGTATCCACCATTTTGACTTCTTCTTTATATACTTTTTCACCAAGTTCTTTCCAAACAGCCGAGCTTTTCCTTGAACAAATCCTTAATCGCAAAGAGGGAATCCTCGACTTGCGAATTCAGTTTTGCCATGCTGTCGGCTGGCTGGTTAGCTGGCTGGCTGGCTGGCCTCACCTTGAGCTACAGTTTGGCTGGTTCCTTTTTTGTTTTCGTTATGCGATTTTCTTTTTCATCTCTTTTTTCCTCTTTGGGATACCTCAAATCTCCGCAAAATGTTCCATAAGTATTCAGCGTGGCAAGAACGACCAGGAGCCTTACGATCTGAGTGTACATGTGTATTGTACAAATTGAATTTCCCGGGCGTAGAAATGTTTTACTCCTTACAGTATATATATATATATATATATATATATTATATGTATTACTGCCAAAGGGGATTCCCCTATTTTTGTTCCTTACTCGATCACGATGAAAAAGACCGATATTCCTCGTTGAGCACTCAACTGGCACGATTTTCAAAATTTTACCCCTGGGAATCGTCCAGGACGACCTTGACAGGGATGAACAGTATCAACGGTACCACAGCGACGGTGAAGCGTCCCGTGGAGGTGGTTCAGGTTTTGAAGTAATTCCAAATTCCAGACGTAGAACACGATGAAGAAGAATGATTTCGCTGAATGAAATAAAGTAATACAGAAGCCTCCAAATAAACTCTGTCCAAGACTTCCTACTTTCTTCTCCTATTTTACTTTCCCTTTCACTTTTCTTCTAGATCCTGATTCCTTTCCCTCAACCTCGACCTTCCAACCAGAAGACAATTTCTCGAATATGGACGCAATAAGGAACGGCACTCGGTCATTTCGCGCGGTGAATATAAATGTAAAATTTGCCCATGGCGAAAAGCCTTCTCCATACACTGTGGAGGCGGCAGGATGAGATCGTCGAGGGTGCTCGATTTGCATTCCTTTGTGTATTCCCAGAGCTATGAGTCTGTTTTAGCGCGACCTCCGGTCTTCATTTCAGCGTCAGTTTTCATACTTGCGAAAAAGCACATACACAGCTAGGATATTGAATATTTGCCTAGAATCGCGAGTGGATTAAAACGTCGGATCCAAAGTCTTACGTTACGTCAGTCGTGATTGCGAATTCTGTCAAGAACGACGTTTATCTAGTTACCTTGGCATCTACGAATTTCCGCAATCTTCCTTAAAACAAACCTGCCAAATTAGGGGAACATCCTGCAAGGCTGCAATCATTCGAAACAATCAACGTAAATTACAAGGCATCTTCCCCAACCTCCCTTCGAGGAACTGCGCTTGAATTAATGTCAAGGTCCTTCGCCATTAATCCTTCTAACAACGAGACACCTTGGCTTTGCTAAATTACAAGTATCACTGTCAGCCATTGTTTTAGCGATTCAGGGACACTTCTGGTAATCCGAAAATAATTGAATTATTTGTGATTTTCTGTTTCGCCACAGGACACGTACGGAATATGTTTGGAATTCGCATCAGGTACGGGATACCCCTTCGAATTTATTGATCATTTCAAGATATTCTTATTATTGCCGTTGGACTTTCTATCTGTAGGGCTTTAAGGGTGGTTTTGTGCCTTCGGGTTTGTCATTCCTTACGGAAATGGTAGTCCTGATGCCAGGGAAGTAAAGATGAATCCATAAAGCTTTTTATGAACAAAATATGCAAAAACGACCCATTTACGGTTTCATCCCCTGCCACTCCTTGACGCAGCTTCTTCCTTCCAAAGCGTAAAACCCGCCATTTTATGATTATAGACATTCATTCTTAGCACGGATCCCAGACTTCTCTCGATGATGACGGATTCGGCGATAGGATAAAAGTTACTTGTAATTTCCGCTTTGGGAAAACGAAACTTGTACACTGTGGAAAAGTATTGACGCATTTCTGACGAAACGTAATCGTTTGATGAAGATGATATTTTCATGAAACAATTATAAATCTACATCCGGTTCTGGTATTTTTTTTTATCCCTCGTATTCGTCTACTTTGGTATGACCTTGTAACAAAGACCTTGCAAGGTCACCACTCTGTAGAGAAGGTCCATCGTCAACTGGTAGTGTTATCTACGAACCTCGGGTCTTAAGGGATGAAAGGAGGATCATGGTAGAAACATCTCTGCAAGGACACTGTGATTTTCTACAATGGACCAGTCAACATTCTTTCGTCTTGTCATCCAGTCTCCTGCAGTGGCGCGATGCACGCCAGAGATTTTCATCTCAAGGGTAACCAAGCCCTCAGGATACTTTTTCCACTTTCCAACTCAGCTCTTTTCCACCCCATCCCCTTCGACGTGTCCAGAGTACGATGCGACCCTTCCCACGAGGATTTCCCAAGGATCCTTTTCCTCCCCCAAATAAATATCTTCGCTATTCGACAAAAAAGGAATTCCGCTTCAGGCTCTTCGCGGATTCCTCCATTTTGTTGGTAGCGGAGAGTAGCGAATTCTGGAAGCGAAAAATGTCGCATTGAACGTCTTCGGGCTCGTCAAAGGATTTGCCGGTGTGTAGGTACCCTTATCGTCCATAAATAATATTTTTCGACTCCTTCGTCGAGGAGACTATTTTTATTGGCAGTTTCATTGCTGAGGAATAATCAGTCGGTGAATAATGGCTTTTGATTTTCAATTTGAGGGGGGGGGGGGGGGAGGTGGGGTAAATTGATAAAAAGCACAGAAAAATGTATAAAACTCATACGTACAGCTGTCTACCACAAATCCGAGTGAATCGAGGCGCAACAGGGATCAACCAGCTACCACCCCATTTCATCCCTTGGTTGGTTGCTAGTTACCGGGGGTGGCCTTTTTTTTAAACACAGCCCCAACTCGACAGCAATTAATTTCCTGCCGTCATGGCGGAGGGTCCAAACGAACATTCAGAAAAGCTACAGACGTTCCTCCACGGTTAATCGCCCTCGTCGCCACTTAATTGTTCACCCCCTAATTAAAACTTAAACCGGGCTGTCCGGAGACACGTATAACTGTCACGATTAAGGGATGTGAGTTTTATTTTTGGGATATTCAACTCTCGACGGTTTTGATATTAGATCCTTGAAGGTCAATGCAATATATTGTTAGGACCAGTTAACGTGATTAATTAGTCTTTTTTTTGGGCTCCTGGAAATGTCTCGGAAGGGATCTTGAATGGACATTCCGTCCTTAGAATCTCTAGGCACTTTATAATCCTCCTGAAAAGTGCAAACTGCGTATAACGTGATGTTGGTTGAGAAACAGCTGGAAGTGGACGAATATCCGGTCACGTGCCGGAAGGACGCAATTTTCATGAATCCACCAATTCCTATCCTCACCACGTTTTTCAACTGGGTAATACAATTCTTGAATTGCCTGGAGAATCCACGCTGAGTTCCTCTTTATTCTCTACCGACACTTCTCTCTCCTCCGCTCTCGACATTCCTCTCGAGCTGCAGCATCCTCAAGAAGTAGGATGAAGTCTCTCGAGTCGTTTCCGTGAAAGTACACCTTGCCAGACGACGCTTCTGGTTAACCCCAAACCTTTTACCACTTGGAAAAATATTCCTTTGATTATTACATCAGGAAGAAAAGCAGTCTGTGTCTCTCCTCATTATCGTACCTTTGATGATTCCCGTTATATTTTGATTGAGAAAATAAATTTTTAACCTTCCTCTTCTTTTTCTGTTTCAGGTAAGACCTGACTTTATTTTGACTACAAAAATAATTGTGGACCAAATCAAAAGAGGATTTTCGTCCACACGATAAAGCTGAGTATATTCATAGATTGATTTCGGATGATCAGACAATCCAGCGCCGCCATTTTGTAAACGGAGCAACGCGACCACAAGTTTTACTTGTACTTGGATCTCCTGTTAAATCTCATCGTCTCTGGTAGCTACTGAATTATTTATTGGCGCTTAACCCGCCATTCTGGTCGACGCGAAACTTCCACGCAAAACTGTCAAGCCTGTCTTAAAGAGTTTTTCAAAACTTAAACGTACACATTGCGCCAAGACTCCATTTAAAATGGCTAATCTTATTTTTGCGCCCCCGTTGATACAACAGGGGGACGGGGGGGAGGGCTTACCCCTAGGTTGGAGGACTTTCCAGATGACAAAAAAAGATAACGAAGAGAAACAGAGAAAAGGTGAAAAAAGCTCCTCGGGAAAATCGCCATTTGCAGTCGCGACAGCTCTCTGCCTCCTTTGCATTCTTCATCCTGATATCATCGCGACTTTCACCACCGAGCCAGGCGAGAGCTTTTTTTATTTTTTTGGGATACTTACTTCTCTTTCTTTTTTTTTCCCCGCGACAAGACTCCTCGAGCTTTTCGCCACGGGACAGTCGCTTTTGGTAACTCCGATAAATCTTCATTAAGCAGAAAGTCACGAGCTGGAATTGGCGTCGTATATTTATTTAAAAGCTTCATCTAGACTCTCGTACTTTGTAATTTTTTTCGTATATTTTCAAATTTTCATTTGATCTATGCTTTCTTTTTGACTTTTCTACCGATACGGCTTTCACCCTCTCTACCATCGACAATAAGAGGTTAAGCGCTCAGGTTATCGAGCTTCTCCTGAATGACGTTAAAACCTCCCTTCGGATACCATATGCTACACTCGACAGTCTTCTCTTTCTTACTCAAAAGCTTGAAAAGCTTCACAAGTCCACTTCCATTGCGCGACACAAGTATATAAGCAGCGAACGGTCTTTTTCATGAGCTCTTTCTTTTTCCCTACCCTTTGACGCTTGTTTTATCTTCATACCCCAAAGCCAGTACGAAAAACACTGAGCTTGCACTCGGATTTGTAGGCGGTGAGCACAGTTTTTCCCATATGGAGCTTCCTGCACGCTTAGTAATTTACGTCTACCGTCTGACGTCACTGGTACCAGTTAGTAAACTTCATTTGGACTAACTGTACCAACAGTACTGGAACCACGTATGATGTTCAGTTTTTTTTTATTTTGTTTTCATACATGGAAAGTCGAGCTTTCATTAACGACCTACGTTTTGCATTGACAGACTTTACGTACAGTGAAATAAATTACGTCAGAATGAATGGAATTATAACTCGGAAATTAATATGTCGGCAAGAGAAAAATTTCTTTGAATTCAATTCTCGTATCTTACTAATTTCTGTATACCCGTGTGTGGTATTTTGGAAAGTGTAAAAAAAATCGTCGGTTCCATTAAACAGAGACAAATAGGATGTTTTTCTTGTGCTTTTTTTTTCTTCGGAATAAATGGAAACCAAGAGAAAGAATGAGGAAAGGTGAGGGGGGACGAGGAAGAATCTTCTTGAAATTTTCTGCTCGCCAAACCCAACCGTTTGTTTTAATCGCCGAGAACGAACGTCACGTTTGGCTGCGTCGCGCGAATGTTTCCCCAGGCGTAAATTCTACGTTGAAAACGAACCGTGGTTAAATATAACTAATCCCAGAGCACGATTCTATATTGTATTTATATACATACCGAAACAATGTTGCTTTTTGTTCACTGTGAATTCTTGCCTCAACGAAACCTAATAGAATGCGCATTGCTCGGCTGGATCGTATAGAATGACGAAGGGTAGTTGCGAAATATTCTAACAATGGCGGAAGCTGCCGTCATTTGGGGATGAGGATGAAATCGGTACTGGATTCTGGGCGAAATATCGACAATACCAGCGAGTACCTGGGCACTAAAAGAGGCAGAAACAAATTTTTTGGTTCGCGAGAGCGGACATGAAAATTCAATTTAACAGGATGTATTTGCGTTTAGATTGGACGAACAAAAGGGTTATAAGTGTCCGGGAACGAGCGACCGTAATTGAAGGGGCTCCTTTTTGTCGGCGACACGAATTTTATTAACCGCACCAGCCTTATATCGGTTTCCCCACATTTTCTCATAGTTCCAATTTTTCTTTCGTCTCTCCATTCCGCGTCATCCCCTTACTTTCCGCAGACGCGGAAATGTCCAGCGTGCAGCCGAATCTGGAATCGAGATCCCTTAGAAATTCATATGAAGAAATTAAAAAGAAAAATAAAAATAAATTCTAGAACCGATAATTTCGATTGATCCCCACAAAGGATCTTTAAGGAATTCCTAGAAAGATCCTTATAAGGAACTCCGATGTATTTTCCATGGACTTTTCTAAAACAAAAATTCCGCAAAGACCCTTTTTTTTTTATTACATGACTTTTCTACAAGGTCACCCGACTATGCATCATCGACGTCTCATCAATCCTTAGGAAAACCTACGAAAACCTTGGTTACCTTAAAGGTTTTACGACGGTCGACCTACACGCGTTTCTACTCGAGTTGAAAGCACCTAACGGAATCCTCTTCGTCGTCCTGAACCTTCTTTCTCGTATCCTGAAGACGTTACTCCCTTTACTGCGGGAATTTTATTATAGGCAGCCTTTCGCCCCTCCCCTCCCCCCCATTTAACACTATAGCACACTCTTCCCTTTATATCCGCCGTCTCTTTTTTTCTCATTACTTTTTTCCTCTCATTCCACTCCTGGACGACGAGAAAGTATGAGAAATACGCGTTTATCGGGAGTACGCCATACGCCGGCAGTTACGCTTCTCAGGATACATTAGAGAAAACGTTATTTTATACAGTATAGCTTATGGGTAATGCTGCCGTCGGATCAGATGGGGTTGGGGGTTAGATGATTTAAGTATCGTAAATCCCTGGATTTGACAATCGCTTAAACTGTCTTAAACGAGACGCTCAAGGATATCTCGAAGGCCTTTCCTGGAGGCGGAAAAAAAGTTACGCGTATAAGAGGTTCATTTTTTTTTCTTAGGCGTGCAAATAATTCCCCGAGGGTTGCAAGAGGACTTCATCCCTCTATCGAATTCTGGGTAACATACTTGCTGCGTCCACAATCCACTCAGCGTATCCTCGGAGGATCAGTAGAGTTTGACATTGAGAAGGATAAGGGGGTGCAGAAAACTACTGCTCATTTGGATGAAGGTCTGGAAAGGGGCGCGGAAAGGTACTTCGAGAGGAGTCAAAGAGGGTAAAAGGGGTGGGTGGGGGTCATGTGGCACTATCCAAGAAGTAGGTATAACGGAATTCGTTCAAGAAAGTTTACGAGGGGGTTCCTAGAAGTTCACCATGAGGTTCCCAATGCAAGGTGGTAACTTCTCCGGGGGAGGGTGGGGGGTGTAAGGGATGAAGGTATAAAGGTATCAAGAAAGGATAGAGGATTGGAAAGTTGCAAAGAGAGAGAAAGAGCACCGGCACATTCTTCCTTTCCGCTCTACCCCCACCTTCTTCTAAGGAATAAGGGCTGCTCGGAGTTTAGGAGGGGTTCGTTCCATGGTCCGAAATCGATGCGAGCTTCTACTGGAACTGTGGAATTGTGGGGAACGATGGAACGAGGGAATGGTGGAACGGTATAGGACGCTCCAAAGTAGGAGGGTAACCGGAAGGAGGTCAAGGCCTTCCCGTACCCTCCGACACACCTAACACCCCTCGTCGCCTAATGTTTACATTCAGTCAAGCCACAATCCCCACCTCACCACTCATCCCTCCTCATGTCCCAGCCTCTGGACCATCCTCATCGTTATCCTCATCTCCCGTTCACAGTATTGACAAACGGACGACTCGGCAAATTAAGACGCTCTCTCAATGCTTCGCCACGTCTCCTCACCCCTCGCAATCCCCCCCCCCCCCCGCTTCGCATCCGTTATCAAGTAAATGTGTTTCCTTAGAAAACATTCAATGCCATATACCACAGCTTCTTCCTACAGACACAATTCACGAAGTCCCTGGAAAGATTCCTCTGTTACAATCAACAATGCTGACTATACAGTTTTTTCATAATTTAAAAAAAAAAAAATGTTGCTGGTTCAAGATCAAGAGCAGCTTCTGTACCAGATTGGATTTTCCTCTGTACCTGCGCCGTCAGGAAGTACAGGCTCTGCCTACGTCACGGGCTAGTACGTACAGCCCAGAGGATCAGGCTCATTCATCCAGCATGATAACTCATTCATTCATGAATGCAGGCGTAGGCGCTCGGGCGCGTTCGCAAGTAACGGCAAACTGCTTGCTCGTTGGCTACGTGTTATTTTCGACTGTTCCGCAGGGGAAATCAAGAGTCGCAGAGCTCGACGTTCCAGCGCGTCGTGTAGCTTACAAATTCGCTGGTTACATTGCCTTGTTCTCTCTTTCCTTTTTTTTGCTCTCTGCCTCGACTACTTCTGAATTGTTTATAGAATCTCCCGTGGATGACGTCAGTTACGTTTCCGTTTCGTTTTCGCCATCGGCCATGCGTCTCACTCTGAATGGAGTCGCGACGTCGACGGTTCGACGTCATTCTCGACGCGTCGGTTCTCAAATTGACACGCGTACCGGAAATCCTCGGCCAATTTAAATGTGTTTACTCGAGAGCGATCGCGATATTTCATCTCTGTTTCTCAGAAAAGAATAAACTCTTGTTTTTCACTCTAATCCTCTACGCTTTTTCTCGCGATAGAAAATTTTTCTAGTTTTACGTAAACTCGTTATTTATCTTTCACCGAAACATCTCCAGCGCGTTTATCGACATATTCGATCAGTGTCTGATGCAGATTATTCTACTATCGAATACGTATTCGAAAGATGCACGAACCAAGAAGACGCGAGTACAGAGTCTGGTTTTCTAGGTAAATTCTAGTCCTGCCAGGAAAATCCGATACGAGATTGAAAACTTTTGACGTTTCCGTCGTCGATACGACGGCACATATACTAGCGTCCAAAGTGCCGTGAATTCCTGTTGAATCTCAAGGTCGTCTTCCCGGCTGATCGATAAGGACTATAGGATGCTGCAAGGGTGGTCCGTCGTCGACGTTGTCCCTTCCTGCATCCAGTGGATCCTTACAGACTCCTCCCGCGTCTTTCTTCGTCTTACTTCGTTCTACGAGAAAAGACCTATCCACGGGAGTACAGTACGCAGCAGCCTGAAACAAGAGGAGGAAGCGAAAGGTAGAAAAGGAAAAAGAGTAAAGGGGGAGAAAGAGAGAGAGAAGGAAAATGGGGAAAACCCTCTCTACTGCAACCCTCGCATCCCCCCCGAGCTTTCCCGAGTAACGATCGCTTCCCTTGCCCGGGGTACGAATAGCGGATAGCAGAACCACCACCTCCACCATCATCGCCACAGCCACTAGCCAGCACCACCACCAGGACACCAGTAACAGCATCAGCATCGAGCGAACCAACACCTACGCAGCCTTCCCCTCCTCCCGACTATTCGGCAATCTCTAGCCAATGGGAAAGCCGGAATGCGCGCGCGCCCAAAACTCTCCGCCAATCATCGCCTTACCCTTCGCGAATACACTCTCGGCGTAACACCTAAGGAAAAGCGTCCCGACGACAGCAGCCACCACCTTCCACTCCTCCAGTCGCGAGAGGAGCTTTCAGTAGGAAGCCCGCTTTCACGAGGCGTGCAACCGACGCCACTGTTCGCACCTCGTTGCCGAAGACACGCGCAACTAGTGATCAATTAAAAGGACTCGAATTACGAGCGAGATCCCGTGGGAAGAGTCGACACGGGACTCACTCGACTTCGGATAAATTCACTGGAGACTAATCTAATCGATAACGCAGATCCATTGATTCGATACTTTCCTCGTTGACGTATCGTGGAATCGTTTTCACCCGTAACGAAGAAAACGAAAGAGAGAGATTAGAAAGGGTCTTATTGTTTTTCCTATAAATTCGCGCGTTTACTCGATAACTATATAAAATTGTATCTTACTTGTATTTAGCAATCCGTTATCGCTAACCGGAAGTCTTGCCATTTTTAATTAATCGATCTCTCAGTAATATTCCGTTACAATTGAAGACTGCATTATTGTACCCACGTCTTCCTCGTCGGCCTCGCGTCCCGGCAACTCAGCCTCGACGACGCAACAAACGGAAACGAATTCTAACGCGTCCCGAGACATGAGTGGCGTCGGTTTTCTTGCGGCCGTCAAAACATTCGCACCGGGTGGCCGTCGTCGGCGACGGTGCGAGAAACAGCAGAAAACGTTGGAGCTACTCGGTTACGGGCAATGCGGCACGCAACCGGATGTTGTACCCTGTTGGGATGCTGCACCCCCGATTACTCCACCTGCTGCTTTCCTACCACCGGGATACAAGAAGGGTTTCCCAGGTGAGGAATAAACTCACGATCGCTCGCTCGCTCGCTGGTCCATACCAATATTTATTAGAGATCACGATTAACTCATTTGATCTTCATTCAATCTGTGTGCGTTATCGATTATCGTTCCTGATTATACGACATACGTAATTTACATCTTTCATTTTATTTTATTTTTTTTTTTATACAAAGGATAATGCAAATCCTTGCGATTTCATTGTACTTCTTTTTTTTTCTGTTTTTAATCTTCGTTAATACAGAGGGAAGTTTCTCGAGATTTAAGTTTTTTTCCTTTTTTAGGTAGAATTGAACAGGCTGGGGAATTAATGAAATTTTCAGAATTACTTGATACGTCTTAGAGATCAATTATCTTGGATGGAATATTCACGTAAGAAGATCAGATGAATCTCCTTGGTTTCACATTGTTTTCATTCGCGCGGTAATACTTGGAGCGAAAATACCGGCTTTTTTGTCTTTCGAGTAAATTGAAAAAATTTGAGAAATTATACAGAGTACAGGAGAGGTAATGAATTTCGGTTTGAACAAAGGGAGGAAAAATGAAAGGGTTGAAAAAAAAATTTGTATGTAAAATTCGTAAAAGCAAATTAAAAAATATTCCCGACGTCGCGAATAAGCAAAAGTTTCACGAGGGGCGATTCCCTCGGAGCGTCCCGACGCGGGTCAACAACACGACGGCGTCACGACGCTCGGGTTCAAGTTCATCCCTCAAGTGGCAGTCACTCTACACCCCTACAACTTCTCTTTTATCTGCCACTTGAAAATTCCTGCTCATTCCTTCCGATTGGTCCTGAAGGAAAATCCACTGCGTCGGTATAAAATGCAGATTAACGAAAGCGTCCAGGGACGTCGCGACGCTTCCAATTCGTTCCCAATATAATATTTCTGATTGTTCCGTGTATCCAGATTCCGAAGATAACAACAGACAAAGGCACGAGGACTAATGAAAGATTTACAGATTCCTATGACAAGGAAAACGAGCGAATATTTCATCGATGCGTCATACGGCGTCGCGACGCTGTAGCGTCGCCGAAGATTCCTGTGAATTTATATCACGCGTCCCACTATTTCGATTTCATATAACGAAAATACAAGCCAACCCCCTTCTCCTCTGTGCCTGAAAGATGCTGCGATAAATAATACCCATCGGTCACGTGGCTGACTAATTTATTTATAAAAAATAAAAAAAAACTTTTTTACGTTCCACGAATATTTTACTCGATTATCTGTATACGCAATTATCATTCTTATTTACCATATGTATATGTATAGGTACTCTTACTTATTTGCGTGACCCTAAAGTGCGCAACCATTTTGGAAAACAACGTGACAATTCTTTGAATACTACCGTACATAGGTACTGTACAATTGAAAAAATACACTGTACTTCTGATCGAAGTATACTTGAATACTTACTAGGATGATTACACTACTATTTTATCAAGTAGTTACAATTCATGTGTGACACGTAGAAATATACGAAACAGAAAAAAAAATCAAAATGTCGCTCTTTCAAAAAAAATGCAACTTCAGGATGGTTTTATCTTTTTATAAATTAGGTAAATCAATTTAATTTCACGGAATACTTTATCATTTCCCTCTTCTCTCTATGACCTAAAATACACAAATCAATCTGATATGTAAATTAATCAGGTTTGATAGTCGTCATGTTATCATTTTGATTAAACAGCATTTGGCAACTCTACAGTCAGAATTGAAGAAGGTTATTCAATGATTATTGGCAAATCGCCATATTGATCGATCGATCAGACAAGGACTGGTATTTAAAGTTTTAGAATTTCCTATAACGATTACGTGTAGGTACGAGAGAGATATTTTATTTTGATACTTTTTTTATCAGACACTGACCACTCTCCTGCCCTTCATTTTCTCGGATTTGAATTTTTTTCCCAATTTACGTAATTTCAATTCCAAGTATCGATTCCATCCAGTCACGTTCTCGTGCATTTCGTTTCATCCCCCTTTCCTACCACCCCTTATTCCAAGATTGCATTAACTGTTTTCTGCAGGTCGCAGCTGCAACTGCTATCCCCTTTCCACCCACGTTTCTAGTCAAAGGTTTTACTTAAACCGGAAGTGGAATAAGAAGCACACTTTGCTGTGGAATTTATAAAATTTTCTACCCTCCTTGGCAATTGACGCTAACCCCCTTTGCTATATTAGGATGCTGCTGATATAGGGTCGTAGGCGTCCTTTAGAAGTCCCGGATGGGGGATGAATTTTATCGGGCTTCCTGAGCCCCGCGCTTGCTTCTCACCCCCCTTAAAAAAAATCGGCCAAGGTCCCTTCTTATCTCCCCAGTTAAGCAGGGGTTGGACCCTCGGCAATTAATTTCGGCTTGCCTTTCTACAGTTGCTGACAAAAGACGCGAGAGAAAAGTTTTTTTATAAAATTACGAAGGAATCCTTTTTATTATTTTGCCGAATTCTACTAAGGGTGTCACGAGGGTGGTATTGACCGTGACGAAACGACGCTAAATGAAACGTAAAATTTTCGTAAAATTATTAAACACTAATGTTATCGATATCCGCGATATAATAATGGGAATTTGCTGATTAGCCGATGACCACTCGGTGCCAATTAAATTCCTGATAAATGGCCCGTTACCCGATACTACCCCCCTGTATCTGTGCATCCGCGAGTCGCTATTAAATTTAACAGCATTGCGCACCACCAAAAACAACCCTTATGACCAAACGCTCGAAAAGCTTCTGGTGACAGTGGGTAAAAGGCAGAGGACGAATTATCGTAAACTCCCGATTGTTAAAAGTTGACAAGGGTAGTAAAGCCGCAACATAGAAGGTCCGGGGGTGTATCCAACCCCATGCAAACAGAAGCTTTACCCTCGGTTTATAGAACTTGACATTCGACCTTCCGACGTCAACGAACTTTTCATCCCTTGTCTTGGAGTTCAAAACCACTCCCCTCAACCCCTTTACCGGTGGCGCCAATATCCTAGAATAAAATCCGTTTATTAAGGGTGCGCCTTGGACTCGACCTCTCGAAGAGGATCCTTCATTCGTTAATTGCACCCGAGCAAGAACCCTTGACTTATCTAAATTACAAAAGGCAGCAGAAGAAGAATGATACAAAAGATCTTGTCCATTTGATTAAGGGATGAAAAGTCAACTCTCCACCTGGTAGGCCTTTATTCGTTTTATACAGTACTTTTTGTATCCTCGTTATTTCCCGTCGAACAAAGAAAGGAATCACGACCTTAATGCTTATCGCGAACGCCCATTCCTCGTACGCGAAAAAAATATTCTAGTACTTCTTATCATAAAATTTCTTTAACTTTTACTATCTTCCGTAGCAATGCGGAAATACACTGATAACGCTGCTTATTTTGCTAAACAGTAAATTGTACGACAGTACAATTGTATTCAAAGTTCAAGTGAAATTACTTATGATAAATAGTAAAAGTTACAATCTTACTTGAAAACATTAGAGAATCAAAAGTTCAATTAGGTGAAACTTGCTATAGCGATCATAAAGAATTACGAACTGTGCATAGGAATATTTAAACGGTTTTGAAAGATCTTTTCTCTGGTATATAAAGTTATTCATAATAAATGCAAAAGCTACCCTTGCTTCAACCCTCTCGGGCTGACTGCCCAATAAGAGGATGAGGCTTGTAAAACGAACGGAAAAAAAAGGTATGATTATTTAAACCACCCCAAGGGGAGAACGAAGGAGAAAAAAGATATAAAGTCGAAGCGGATTAAAGTACTGACGTAGAGGTACGAGAGGGGTGCATAACCTACTACCCTTAATCTCATAAAATTGTCTAATATTTTTTTGTTAACAAATTGTAACGCCGAATCCATTTTTTAAAATTATAATAGTATAAGGGCTGATCAAGTCCTGTTCTCTCGTCTCGCTGTGTGTGGCATTCACCCCCTTAGACACAACAACCCTTCACTGAAAATCGATCTGTCTACACCAGGCTCCATACCACTAGTGTAGCCAATTACGAGTCTCTGACCTCTCTAACCCCGCGTGACTGTTCAAAGACAGCAATCTCTCACCCTTAACGCCATTGCCACCCCTATTCTCATCCCTGGGTATTCCCATCGTCTAACGGTGAACAAAACCCAAGTTCACCAAGGGGATGGCGTCAAGACGCCGTGATAATGGCTGAAACTACAGGAGATGGAGAGCCCGGGCAACTTGGAATGTCGTCGCGACGCCTAGCGCCGCGAGCGTCTCTCCTATCTCATACCTTGCTTATCTAGTGTTCTCGTTACTTCGTCTCGAGTAATATTTGACCAACTCGATTTTCTACGCCACCATTATCACCGACGACAATGCTTATCGTTCTTTGTTTCCCTTAGAACAATCTTTTTCCGTTAAGAAATTTGGGCCAGTTGATATGCCATATTATACGTGTGCGAATAAAATTATATTTTTGGAATATCTAATTGTGTCAGAATTTAATTAAACATCGAGATAGAAAAAATTTGTAAAAAATATACAGTTTCAGCTATATTTCTATGAAAAGAAAAACAAATTAAACTTTCGTGAAAATGAAATAACAAGTACAGGCGTGGGTGGAATTAATTACCAAAAGAGGCATCGTGCATTTCAATTGCCAGTTAGGTTGACAGATGCAATATTTAAATACATTTGAGATTGCAACTGCAAGGGGATCGTAATCGAAGCGCAGTTGCATTGTGCATCCGACTGAAAGTACTCTCGAAAACTGGAACCCCTTTGGCTTTCGGTAAACAATACTCGTTCCTGGACCTACCCCTATATTTCCAGCATCCATTCCTCGTTTCGTTTGGACCTTTATTGCAAGTCTTGCATCAGCGATATTTGCTTTTGCAAAACGGCCTTCAAGTCCTCTCCCTCCGAGTCTCTCTTTCTCTTTCTCTTTCACTTGACGGGGGTCGAATTGTTCATCTGGGAAAAAAAAGAAAAAAAAAACCCTTAATGCTCACCCACTCGTTCTCGAGAAGCCGCACTCAGCCGCCATTATTGTTCTCAGTGATATTTACGCTTCTCCTAGTTCCGGCTGATCGTTCGCCATTTTCTTTCACATATTTTTTTCTCATACCCCGTAAAGAATGCACGCGTGGAACAAAAATGGCAAAAAATCTGTTCGGATCGTCGAAATGGTAAAATAACACAGCGGGATATAATGCAGCACAAGGGGGAGGGATGATAAAATTGTATTATTGAGGTAAAACATAAGTGCATCATTTTATATCTTTTTAAAGAAATTCCCCGAGTACCCAAAAGTCCTTACCTTACTGTTGGCAGATATCCGGGCCAAAGCCGCAATGCGCATTTAACGGATTCCAAAGGCGAAATTCCGTCGCCGCCATAAACGTCAGCCCGTATACGCCAATTCCAGGGCTGCGAAAAGGTGCCGCGAGTAGGAAACGGAAGTAGCACATCTAATAATTCATAAATAAAGCCTGAGGAGTCAGAGGTTGCGTTAAATGGTATTGTTAAGAATGATGTCACGTAGGTTAGCCAAATGCAGACTATAAATAACAAGGCGCCACGTGCTTCATTGCGCTTTTCGTGCTTTCGAGGATTCCTTGGAATTTTGCAAAAGCTATACGATCCGACGTTATCCTTATGCATATACCTGTATATACGCATACCTATCCTTGGAGATTTTCGCACAATTCTCTCCGATGCAGGAGTGCAATTTTCTCAGAAAATTTGCCTTCTCAAAATTATTTCGCACTAAAGTATCTGCGTGCGACTGTGCAATTTTTTTGTTCGATTGACGTAAACTGCCAATTGACCGGAAACTCTTTATCAATCTCAAATACTCGATGATCCTATCGACCAGTCTCGTTCTGTTTTCAATCGTAAAATCGCCCCGACGCTTTCGTCGACGTAATTCGCGAGCTACGTAACGTGACGTAAGTTACGAAGCTCTCATCTTCCTCTACCAGTTAGAATCCTCGTAACGAGCTGCTAACCCATCAAGGGCAGCCATTCTATTCATAGACACACCAAGCTCAAATTGTGTCGAGACTCTCGGCTGTTTGTATACGCAATGACTAATCCACGAATTTTGCAAATGTCGCGGATTTCATATCTGCATACCCAACTGCACTCTCATCGCTGCCTTGCGGATTGCCCATGTTTCTTGGCACAGCTTGGATCTCGTCATTGCATCCCGCACAGCATCCAGAGGTCGGCAATCTCAGAATTCTCAGAAAATTCAAGATCACACATTCAGGCGTGGACGTGTGTGTTATTTTACTATCCCCCCTCCCTATGCAATTTTTTTAAATATACAAAATTCTCCTGTTGCGAACTTCGTCATGCGACTTGAAAATATTCATTCTCACGTGACAGAATTTCCAAAAGAAAATTATATAAGAAAAAAAAAGAAAAAGAAGATACAACCATGAATCATCCTGTCAGTAGGATCCCTTTCCTGGTCTCTCTTGGGGTTCCAAGAATTATCCCCTCCTCTTGATTGGAATTTCTTGGAATACTTTTTCTTTTTTTCCTACCCTTTAAGGACGCGCGTCCACGTATTCAGGCACGTCGAATCTGTCAGGACGAGGCAAAAAGAATGGAAACTCCTGGCGAAGTGCTAGCGCCGAGTCATTCTTTGGCAATTACTCTTCTTCAATTCGTACCTCTTCTCTTCTCCTAGAGAGAAACATCCTCTCTCCTACATGACGGCATTGCGTATTCGTGTGCTTGCGCGTATGGTGTAACAGCCTTTTTCGCTAAAGCTCTTCGCAAGCTTCTTATTTTAGACGACGCTCAGCTCGGACTTTCTGGCAGTCGAGCATCGGCGACGCTATCGAACGACAGCAGCCGCGAAAACGTCGCGACGCGTACCTTTTTTTATTTATCGATACGAAAATGGGTCTCATCGTTTACCTAAAATGGCGAGGCAAGTTGAGTGACATGCAGTGATCCGCGTATATTTCCCTATGGAGATAGTTATTATTATTATTATATATTTTATCTATTTTTCGTTTCACCCTCAGCCTCCTTCGGTCCATCCCGATTTCTATTGTCATTCTGCTATTCCGCCTCTTTGTTATACGTTAAAACGTTAAAAGAGGCTCGTTAAAGATATGCGAAAAAATTCGACTAATGCGATTTCACAGCCGGAAGTCTTTCTCTTAGATATCGTATCTTTCTCGCCCTTCCCCCGCAACCATCGTATATTCATTTTTCTGCTTTTAGTTTAAATTAGCATAATTGCTGCTTTGAATTCGCAAACTTTTACGAGGATAATTCAAAATCCACCCTCTGCTCTGCTCGAAATATTTCGTTAAACGAGGTAAAATATACTTCGCCAATATATCCTAATTAATTGATACTTAACCGACATCCACGTTATTTTTATTTCTCTATCGCCACTATATGCCCCCCTTCATATTGTTCTTATATCTTGACAAGTACCAACGTCATCAACCACTTTCACGCAGGTGGACCACTTTCATCCCCTGTTATTATCATCCTGACAAAACATCCCTTCCGTGTCAGAATCTACCAGGACGCGTTACACAGAACTTTTTTCTTTTTTTTTCCTTTCCCTTGCAAATTGCTCTGAACTTGTTCAAGTTACTCAATATCTACACTCGCGAATTTCACGAACCGCGCGTGGGTTCAAAACCTCCACGTCGATGGAGTCGTCTCCTTCTCTAATATTTTTCAAAATCTTAACAACCTCCGGACCCACGAAGTCACGCAGCAGCACGTCAGATTGGTGGAATTTCATTGGATCTCGTCCAAATTGTCGACATTCGCCATGCCAGCGATTTAACGATTTGTCAAACTTCACAGTTGACCAGTGTCAAGATCCAGGATTTGATACCCAGGATCAGTTAAAGCTTCCAGGTCCTTATCTTCTTCATTCTCAAATTTTGCTTTACGTCTACTGGATCGTCCACGTAAATCCTGGCATCCTTTAGCATCGGGTTCCAAGGATGCGTCATCGCCTGGGCTAAGAAGTCTAGACGAGACGTAGAATCCAGTTGCGCACTTGATCGTCTTCCAACTTCTTCTTAATTAATACTCCGCGTGTCAACTGCTGCTCGCGAAGCCAATGAACTATTTCTTAATGAAGCAGAGTTCGTTAGACGACCTTGAACAATGAAATTCATCGCGTATCCTCTGAGGCATACACAACAAAAAATACAGTAAAAACTATTTTGAATAAAAGCTACGTTCACTCCACTGCAGTAAACATTTACTCTGGCATCTTTAAGAGTATTGTACTATTAACGTATGCTAATACCATCCTAACCCTAAAAATAGATTTTCATTGAACCGATCTCTTGCCCTCTCTTGCTCGAGAACGAGAGAGAGAGAGAGAGACAGAGATGCCAATCTTATAGCCAGATGTTAAAGCGAGATAACATCATGAGAGAACGTAGAACCTAGAATAACACAAAAGCGTATACTAAAAAGTGACGCAAGCTACTTCCCGTGCTTTTTAGCCGATTGCTTCTTTCCCCCATCGACTTGTTTACGCCATCTTGAACTTTACTATCATTTGTTACTAGGTTACGTTCAAGGGTTGCTTGCTTGCTTCCTCACAGAAGTGATATATATATAGTATATTTTTGTTGGCTATTGTATTTGATTCTTATATTTGATTTACTTCCTGTTGCAGAGCCGAAGAAGGAAAAGACTGAACAGAGTGCAAATGGCGCGGTATCGCCGAGCGGGGAACTTCCCAATCCGGGATCAGCTATTCCTGGAGCTGTTCCCGTATCCAGCGCACCCACATCGGGTGAGCAGCAGAAGCCAAACAGGCCGAGCACCCTTGGAGCTCCTGGAAAAATCACCAGGAGGCTACTCTGCTACCACAGTGAGCACTGTATGTCTCATCAATCACCACCGAGACAAAATCGTCATCCCGGTGGCAGTGAGTACTGCCCCCCAGAGAACATTACGCCATTGCATTGCAGATTGGCTGATACGTAATCACGGCATCGTGGCTTTGCACAAATCCTTATACATTCTTTTTTTTGGTTTGCCTCTCCTACGCCTTTGCGTTTTTAGGCAACGTTGCTTTCCATGGAGTAATGGACGTCTAGCGTTTTGTTAAATATTCTAATCAGATTTTCATGATATGTCTCTGTGAAAAAAATGCAGGACCAAAAAGGAAGTCCCTTGATCCAGGGTAGCGAAGGGCGGTAAATTCAAAAAGAGTCGCGTAGCGTGATTACTTAGTACGAAAGCCTGGAGGCTGTACGAAAGGGTTGGAAAATGAAAAATGCTTAATTAAAAATGGTATCTGCCCCTATCCACGAGGGTGAACTATGCGCTGGAGAATGTGTCTCAACTAACGGAAGCAGCTGAAAAATCCAGTGAGCGTTCCTGTGTCCTCGGGACATTTTGGCCCTGTGCCCTTTCAACTGGATCCTTGGATTATATATTATTCCTTCGAAAAACCCTTGTCTCTTGTTATCGCTGTACGCTTCCCTTCAGTGTAGCACACAAGTACTCTTGACGATTTTTTTATTTTTTTCTTTAAGAAAAATGGATGCCTCGGAAATTGGCAAACTCCTTATTGAATTCATCCGGCGTACCTAAACTTTCTGTAACGTATCCCTTGCTAGCATCTATTCCATAATTAATCAAAGTATCCTTAAGCAGACTGCTAGTTTAGCATAACTTTGTAAACTTAATAACTACCAGCTTTCAAGTAACTCCAAGTACATTGGAACCAGTAGCTAGAAATACTTAGGATCCGGTTTTCTCTTAGATATCGAAGACCTTGATAACGGAATCTGATTTTATAGAGCAGTGAGTGGTAGAGATGGTTATTTACATTAATGAATTGATTACTTTTCCTGTATAGGAATTGGAAGCAGCGTTAGCATTAAAATCCTAATCGAAATTAATGAAATCTATAGTGCAATTAGGTAGGGAAATGGTAATAGATAAATAATTGATAACAAAGCAAATTCCAATCTATATCTCATTAACGACAACGTTATCAATACGCTGATCAGTTTGCCTGTTGCTTGTTTGTTCGTTATCCCATGTGGGATAATTAACGTTAAATCGAATCCACCCCCTGATGAGGTTCTTTGCGTTTCAGTGCCCGAGGGTGGTCATCAGGGCACGACGCCACCCCCACAGCAGCAGCAGCAACAGCAGCAGCAACAACAACAGTATTTACCATTGCCCATGCAAAACACACTAACGCTGTCGGAACTCCCAGAACCGCCGATTCCGTTAAGTGAAATCGGTCCAATTCCGCCACCGCCTATGTTCAGTTCGCCAAGTCCTACTCTGCTGGCTAGACAGCAACAGCAAGGAACCGGAAGTGGCGTTCATAACGCAGTCCCTCTTGATTTATCGGATTATGATTACGAAGGTACCATATTATTATTTCCATTAATAAGTCTATCGATAAAAAAAAATCCTATGTAGATAGTGTCAAGCTATATTTAAATTTTGGAAAATCACAGATCAGGAGGAAATCGACGTGGACGAGGACGAGGAAGACGATCGATACGTCTTCAGGGTGTCGCATCCTGATCCAGCAATCGATACGTCCAGAGTAGAAGAGATTCCAGCAAAGGAGCCAAAGTTCCATGCAATGCCTCTGAAGAGTGCCCTGAAGAAGAAGGGTCCGGGTAGTGGACCAGGAACGCCCCAGAATACTCCAACCCAGGAAAACAGACCACTGACACTGCGTCAGGAATTACACGCCTCTTTCAAGTGAGTATTCTTGCTTGCTGAATTCGTCAGAATGAACCGATTAGCAAAAGCGTTCTCCGGAGGATCCCATTCATCTTCCACTCATCTTGTCTGACATCCTCGAGCACTTAAACCTCCTGGATCAGCTCTCTCCACGCAGACCGGATTTAATACATACTCCAGAGACCGGAATGCTCGATACAGCCAGAGTGCCTGGATATAAATGAAATAAAATTCGAGAGCCCTTGTCCTAAATGCGTCTTCCATTCACTCGTGTCAAAGGATTCCTCTTGCTGAAAGCAATTACGCCCAAACAGTTTCCGGCAGTGAGCTTGTAAATTTGAAGGTGCATCCGGTGCACGTCGATGCTGCTTATCTCTTTAACTCTTTTTAACTCTTGATCACTGGCAGCGCAAAGGATCAGAGGTAGAACGCGCCAAATGGTATTTGAGATAGAAGAGCCATCGCAAGGTGTCTATTGAAATTTGCAAGTAAAATAAAAATAAAATGAACTACCACACTCCGGAGAACGTTTCGCTATTTTATTAGGAGGACTGTCGTTCTGTGAGTCTTGTGAAATGCAGCTACTGTGTCTTGTGCAATTATGTACATTGTTCTTTTTTAATCAAAAGTCACGCAATTTCATAGAGATGAGAACGATAGACCACTAGGAATTATGTCAGTAGGTGTCACTTCGTACACACTTCATGACATTGTCAATCACTAGTAAAGAGAGAAACGTATTTTTCTTATGCTTAACAGAAGGCCGCCGTTGAGGCCTAGGATAAAAATATGGTAATTGGGAAACACTAATTAATTAAGCATGCCCGTGCCAAGTTTGACTAACGGGTTGATCGCGGGAACCAAAATGTTCTAAATCTTCGAATTCGTAGCATGAAGCATATTTACAAAAAAAAAAGAAAAAAGGACAAAAAGAAACAACTAGTCTACCTCTATATTTATCTGTCTTGTCTATCTATCTGTCCGTGTACGTAAATTTTAAGCATGAGAAAATAATAGGGATTCTCATATTCGCCCGAAACTCATTTCTGTCCATTATCTCAATCCTCATCTGCAGAATCTCGTTATCTCATTATCTCATTCACGAGTAGAAAAGAGAAAAGCATATTGTCTCATCTGAATTTCCATCTTCGTGATCCACGTATGGGAGCACATTTTTGATTCCTTTTGTCAAACGTAGAATAGAACATTGGTTCGCGTCAGTATCAACCAGCAATGGCGCCATCCTCCCATAAGTCATATTGCCATTAATATTCCAGTAGTCGACCGGTAAGATTTGGATTGGCTCTGCCTTGCACTCTTGAGAACAAAGAGAATGCAAGGCCCTACGTCATACGAGAGGATTCCGACGGAGATCAGGGCGACGGCCAGGTCCTCTACAGGGACGATGACGATGAAGAGAGTGAGTAATGAATTGCTAGAATACAAAATTATAAAAATCCAACACCACCCTGACATTGATGACGTATTGTTCGCTGCTACCTTGAATGAATCCCCGCCTAGTTTCAAGAAACTCGTTGCACAATACCGAAATCAACCTTCACGGACAACTAATTATACTCTGCGCGCGGATTCGCTGCTCCGCGTATGTATACGCGCCCAACTTTATATTAGTATCCGAAGATAGCTGGCAAGCTTAGTGCGTTCCTGACTGTTGTCTTACCCCCGCGTACCAAAGTCGAACTTCCTGCTTCGATTCCGAAATTTAACAATCAGTCCTCCCTCGTGATGTGGACGATGTGGTTTCCAGATTGGATCAAAAGCCAAAGATGGCTGTGCTTCGTGTTAGACGTGTCTTTGAACTTGAGAAATTCTATTGAGTGACGTGTATATATTGTAGATTAAATAAAATGCTGTCAATATGGACGGCGTCGACTCTGTCGATCGTCCAAGCGTCGGTCGAGTCGACGAGAAGATTTGCACTGTTTGAACGCAGCCTCAGTTGCTCTCCTGTTGTTGAGGGTAAAAAAACCTCAGGATGACCCTTGGATCATACTGTTCTTATGCTGTATCATTTGATGGATTCAGTCAGTATTTCTTATTTGCAGATCGACTAGCTGCGAAGATAGCACGCAAGGAGTCGTTGTCCTTAAAACTGGCTTTGAGACCCGACAGACAGGAACTCATCAACAGGAACATTCTTCAACTTCAGTCGGACAATGAGAGGCAGGAAACTAAGGAAGCCATTGGAGCAAGGCTCATTAGGTGAGTACGTTTGTAATAGCAGTTGCATGAAATATTCACTCCAGAAGTTGATCCAGGTATGACAATCTGTTCTGGGTTAGGATTAGTTGAATAATGCAAATTAGAAGATGCTTCAAGGGTGAATCACGTGTTGTTTTAATCAGGTGGGATTGCATACCACGTGGTTCACTTTGATGTCACAAATAGAGACCGGAAATCTTGTTCAGTATACAGAAACGTGACAGTCATACGAGTCTTCTTTATATTTTAGGCGGCTCAGTATGCGGCCGACTCAAGAGGAGCTTGAAGAGAGGAATATATTGAAAAGTAAGAGAGACTATAATAGTATATTTGTATCGTTAATAGAATGTTTTGACTCGTTCTATAAAACGAGTTCAAAGAGCATAAGGAAACCCTAAGAAATTAAAGAGTCCAAAGATGCTTTTCCGAAATCCTTTCCCAAAGGCAAGATATATCACTAAAGAGAGTATTCCCTTTCTAGAGCAAAGTCCAGCTGAGGAGAAGAAGCAGAAGGAAGAAAAGAAACGTTACCTTTTGCGAAAGCTCAGCTTTCGTCCTACCGTCGAGGAGCTCAAAGAAAAGAAGGCAAGTTGATCCAAACCCTAAAAAAAAAGGAAAAAAGACAAGTCTCCTCCGAAAGGATTACCTCAGTCCAAAATCCTTTTCTAAACTGTACACGTAACTATTTCTCTAATACCCTCTCAACCTCTACTTCTTCAGATCATCAGGTTTAATGACTACATTGAGGTGACGCAAGCTCACGACTACGACAGGAGAACCGACAAACCCTGGACACGACTCACACCGAAGGACAAGGCCGCCATTCGCAAGGAACTGAACGAGTTCAAGAGCTCGGAGATGGCCGTTCACGAGGACAGCCGACACCTCACTAGGTAAATTTTTTGGGATATAAATAAAAGAAAAGGAAAGATATTTCCCATTAGGAAAGTAATTAGTAAAAATTCTTTCTTCTCTTTCAGGTTCCATAGGCCATGACAATTGCAATGTGTAGAGGTGCTAGAGTGTGGTGCGGGTTTAGGTGCAGGTGCAGGTGCAGTGCGGTGGTCGTATCTGGACCAGGTGAATCAGTATCGTTACATTACGTATGACAGATCGTGTGCGGTGATGACGACGCTCTTGGCGTTGGTGACGTTGACGTCAACGTTAGCAAAGGCGTCCACGGCGTCAGCGATGATTGTGATAGGGTGGCCTGCCTAATCGGAATCGGCGGACCACTCACCGATTAAGGGCCAAATCTTGGCTCCTTATGCACGTAAAAAAAAACACCACTTTGCCGTCGGGTTAGCTCGCGCGTTTGTTACCCGGCAATATTTTTACTTTTTATTTCTATTCGTATCTTCTTTTACTTTCATCCCCTTCGTCTTGTCTTGGCATTTTCACTGTTCGTTTTCTTTGTTCTAATTATTACTTCACAAGTTCTTAGCGGATTCTTGACATTTCGTGACACTTTCCCCGGGAACCTATCCTATCAGTGTAAACCATCTTATTCTTCTTTGTTTTTTCTTTCCTTGGACAATTACCGACCGACACTTACTCCTCGAGGATGAAGTTGAAAAACCTCCAGGTCGCCAGGTAACACTCGTTCACGGAGCAAATCTCGGACTGCAAACGCTTACAATTATTATAAATAAATTTATACTATATAAATGCATTGTGCAATTATACTTTGTACAGGAGTATATAGTACATACGAATAGCGGTTATTAATTATTGTTATAATTATGAATTATGAATTATGAATTATTATTATTATTGCGATTGCGATTATTATTATTATTATTACAATTATTATTATTCGTATTATCGAAGTTCATTTCAATTTAATTATACCAGTCGCAGTCACGTCGATCGAGCTCGTTTTAATTAGCCTGACAAATATTACGTTTGTGTACGCGAGCGTTTTAATAAAACACGAAATTCAGAGACGATGCTCGATCGCTCGACACTCCGGGTCGCCATTGCTGCTGTTGTAAAGAAAAAGAAAGAGGAAAAAAAATTCGCGAACTAACGAACGAACGAACAAAAAGATGGGAGGGGAGAGTAAAGAGTATAGAGAGAAAACAAGGAGGGGAGAGGAGCCAAGATAATAAAGATACTTAAAAAAAGACAGACGCACACTCAATCTGAAAAGACATTTGTTCCAGCGAAGAAAGGAAAGCTCATTCCCAAGGTGGGGATCCGTAATTTCTTTTTTATGGGCTTCAACCAAAAAAAAAATTACTAGCCCGGGCAGGCCGAGTCCAAGAAAATGGCGAGGAACGAGTGTCGGTCCGATTCTCAATTTGGCTTCTCCCCCTCAGTTTTCATCCCCATCAATCTCAATCTTATTCTAGTTGCCCGTCTTTTGTATAGAATCTATCGTAGATCGTTCCTTGGGGTGAAAGTACTTTCTCTCCGGTAAAGATGGCCGCTATCGCGTATAACGGAAGTCTCGTAGGTAAAATGTTTCTCGTCTCACCGACCCTTCGCCAGTTCGATATTAATCTTTCCCCAGTGCGCAACTTAGAGAGTTCTCGGTAAGCCCGCGGCCGCCGAAATTCACAAAGAAGAGTGTACTTTAACGATGACGAGAAATAACGAATGAATAATTATATGTAATTAAGGGTTAGTCGAGTGAGACGGAATGAGAGAAGGAAGAGTGGGAGAGAGAGAGAGAGAGACAAAGGGGTAAAAAGTAGAGCACGAAATAAACTTAGGGAGACGTCCTGTTGCTACGATTTAATCTTATTATTGTTCGACTAGCATCGTGTGCGCATGGCGCATCCAATCCCCTTTCGTGCAGACAAACACCCTTCAGCTTAAAACTTTCACCCCCCTAGGAGAAAACTGAACCCCCGGGCTACCATGTAGTCAAGGGGTTTAACTAACGTACGTTCACTTGTAGTGAGCCCCTTCGAGCCTACGAACCAAGCCAAAACCACCCTATGTGGATGATCCGCCATTTTGACGATTGTTCAAGGGCGGTTCTCGTCGCGCGATGGAGGCTAATCTACTGACGCATTCACGAACGCGAATAACACTGAAACATATTAATAAATCTTCTGTATATATCGCATAGATTATGAAAAGGATAACAAGAGTATGGGAAATAATGAAAAATAAATAAATAAATGAAATAAAAAGGAAACAGGAACACACGCCACTCTACGCGTTAACGCGAGTACATACTTATTGCGGTAACAATTATAAATACTAATTTTTAGGTATGAACGCCCTAATGCAAATAATACACTATTATAAATATATAAATATATATATATATATATATTATTATATTGCCGCGTAAAACAAGTATGTGCATTTTTTCCAAGCACAGAAAAAGTTGGTATTTTGTGTACAAACAAAGAAAATTGTTGAACATTTCGACTGTATTTCGGGATACGGGAAAAAATTAGGGAAAGAAAAGCACGACGCGAATTCTCAACGATTCTCGACGACCGGTGTTGCGTCTCTGTATGTGATCTTCTTTTTTTTTCTTTTTTTGCGCCTTCACTATCTTCCTTTTAATCAAAAGCGAAATAATCCCATCGATCTTGGCACTGTGCCATTTTCTTGTATTTTTCTTAATTTATTTATCACAACGTAACAAGTAGTACTCCAGTGACAATCGTGATCTTGCGATTGGACTTTGGGAGTACTTTTTTGTTAAATGGAAAAATAGCAACCGGAAATGCGCGCGATCACTTGCTCGACGTAACCGATGAATTCTTCGAAAGTTTCGCCAACTTCCGGTAGACGCGATCACGTCCCCCGAAAACGGTGCCAGGATCGAGCTTGTTCGCAAAATAGAAAGAAAAAAATGAAGAGAAGAATCGTAGAGGATCTTTAAAAGAATCGAAACCGTCGGGAGAAACTAGGGAGGATCGTGGACGGACGAATCTACTTGTATAATATTAATGAATTAATAAATTAATGAACTAAAAACCTCGGAACGAGGTAGAACGATAAGGCGTTAATTTTTAATCCCTAAGGAACGTATTCGTTCGGAAATACATGAAGAAAAAGGAAACACGCGTATCCAAGAAGGGGAAGCAGTACATTAAATAACAAGTAATCCTGTCTAAATAAGTGAGTGTATCGCCATTGCGTGAAAGAAAGAAATAAACTAGAAATGGACGCCAAGATAGACTTAGGGATTTTTACCAAATGACAGCGCCACGCGGGCTGACGATTATCCAATTGAAAATTCTACGATGAAATTGTACCCCGTCGTTTCGTAGAGCGAGGAAAATTAAACTAGAGAAAAACACAAGGCGAATAAAGTGTTTATTTAGAACCGAATGTTCTACCAAAATGGCCGCGGTAAGACACGATGCCCAGAAATGGATGCGAGCGACGGGGAAGAGCTAGGATATTAATTCTTTTTTTAAATTTTCCCCTTGTCAGACAAAGGAGGCCGACGAGAGGGTTCCGTGGGTACTGGGATCTGGTGAAAGGTGTCGTTTGTCAAAGCATCGTTTAAACTTTGAGCCAGGAACGCGTTTTCTGATTCACCTTGCGACGACTGATGCGTCTGAGTCACAGCTAGAGGACTCCGTCGACGCTGTTGCGTGAATCACGAAAGATTCTGCGTCGCGGCGACGGCACGACTCAAATTAGCTAATTGTCCGGGTTTAAATAATCGTGGGAATTGAAAGATGGAAAAAGATAAAGTAAAGGAGCGATTTCACGAAGGCTAGTTTGCTCCGGTTTACGACCTGGGTAACCACGACGTCCTGTCCGTCTCGTCGGCGTCTCTTTCGTTTACTGTACGTTGTAGTGGAAATGCGGCGGAAGATACACAATTGTATTATATTGAGAAAACGAGGATGATGAAAAGCCTCTAATTAATTGTAAGAGTAATAATGTATATAATTATTATTGTAAACTTGAAACGATACCATCTCCGTCGAGGAGAAGCAGGCGACCCGCTTGAAATCAGAATGCACCGGGTGAATTGGGGCATTCTGAATGGAGCACGAGAAAGAGTCACTTTCGGTTCGGAAACGATAGGAATATAAAATAAAGAAAAAGGAAGAGGGAGAGAGCGGGGAGAGAGAGAGAGAGAGAGAGAGAGAGAGAGAGAACTAGTAAGCATCGATGATAATATATCCTGAATAATGACGTTATGGCGGATCCGAATCGATGGAGAAGAGTCAGTAGTTTTCCCTGTTCATATTTTTGGCGGGAAGCGATCCGCGTTTCAATTTTCGGAACCATTCTCTTTTGTTATTAGTTTATACGCACTACGATTATTGCAATTTATTGTATTATTAATGAAATACTGTAACAAACAAAATACTGTTAACTATTCTTAAAAAATTAAAACTTTTGTAAACTGAGAGACGGATGCCTCTTTGTGCGCTAGTTGAGGAAACTCAGTTGTCGTTTGTGATTTTAAATGGTCCACGTGAAGAATACCTGAAACCTTGTCCTTTCTTTTATTTTTTTTTTTGTATTATTATTAAAACAGACGAAGAGAGTAAATTCTTTGATAACAATACATTTCGTAGGTATCATCGTTGGCTAATACAGTAATTAAAAAGAATTGTACTTGATTTTACGCTTACAAGAGTTAACGTCGCTACCAACAGATGGCTCCACTGTGCCAGCCAGACTTTTTTAATGATCCAACAGTCTCGCAGTTGCGATGAATGAAGCACGTAGCAACGGAAAAATGTAATATCGTTATGTATTCGCTATTCACAGTGTTAACTGTGACACGTAGATGCGGACTAGGGTCTTAAGTGATTCTTAAATACACAACGGACGAAAAAAGAAAAAAAATAAGAAAGAACACAAAGAGTACCAAAGCCCACGCATAATGGCGGACTAGTGACGCTCCTGCCTAATAATGTATCTGGTGATAAAACACGACCACGGGCCGCAAACGTATACCAGGACCCATAATGATTTTGGATACAAATGCTGAGAAATTGGGACGGATGAATAAAAGTTTGGAATAAAGCAAAGTCAACGTGTACCAGGACGAGAAGATTCAGGATCCGATTCTATCATGTGTATCTCTCTGGTAGTACTGCCACCCACGAATGAGTCAAAATCCGAAAAATCATTGGTGGTCCTGGGCAATTCGATTTTTTGTGGAAGAATCTTGCCAAGCAATCTGAACGGTGATACCTGGAAGAAAAAGTGAATCCAATCTCTCACTCCATTCCTTTTAACAAAATATCCTATACCATAATAAAACTGTCATCATCCTTACCATCTTGGATCTATAATCTCGAAAATCCCTGCCCATATAGAACGCCACACGCTGCAATCCCAATACCGATCTGATCCTGATCCTCGGATCAGGCTGGAGCAATCTCTTGAGAAGATCAGCGGCGGCTGCTGATATTTTAGCACCGGCAGGCAAAGTGCCAGGATCAAAGGAATCCACGCTCTTTCTATCAGGCATAAGATTGCTGACAGCCGTGGTGGGATACTGAAATCAATAAGATAATAATTTATTTCATAACAAAGGATCAATCGAAATATGATCGGTCGGTAAAAACGTGAGATTTTCACTGTGCTGTTACCAGCAATCCAAAGGTACAGTTCTATTGCTGCTATCCTAGAGCATATAGATAGATACACACATAGGGTCAACGGCCACTCACGACCCTCAACCTATCCGCTCGTCGATCCATCCAGCGATTCGATCACACGGTTCCACGATCATTACCAATCCTCCAAGAAAAATCAATCCCAATGAAAAAATCCACAAGCAGATAATGTATTTCCACAAATTAAAACCAGCCGATATCGTTATCTAGGTAAATTCAAAGTATAATCAATCTCCAATAGAGATGAGATCAATCAAGGCATATGGACCAAAGAAACTGCGATCTACATACTTTAGATATCTTATGCATCTACTAGATCGCAACCTGAGTATCTATCTATACTTGATACTAATTGGCTCTGCTAGCCACGCAACAGGCAGAGGAGCCATTTCAATTTGATCTCGGCGAGGACCTTGACCGAGAGTAACGGTACACTCAGCCATTATTACGAGATCGTAGATATAATGGATACGGTTTACTCTTCCTTCTGCATAGGACCGAAATTAAGGTGCTGTGTGTATGTATAAATATATATACAGATACAGTATGTATATATGATTGAACAAATATCTAAAAGCCTATGTCGCACCGCCAATCCTCGTCACGCACGCTCCTCCTTTTTAATAGCCCAAGAATCCTTAGTCGATCGCCAATTTTTTTTGCCAAGAATCCAAGCGCGACGTACCGTGCAAAACTTTTTGCGAGTCAGTCATCGATAAGCGGATTTCCCCTAGCGGCCAATTGGATTCCATCTTGAGGTCGTGTTGGGTTGTTAAATATCGTGGAAGAAGAGGATCGATCCCGTAATGATCTTATATAGGCGCCGAGGATGATCGCGTCATGAAAGGTTCTCCTCTGGCAGAAGGTGGCTGGCTTGGGATCTCGAGACGCGAAAAATGCTCGTTGCTGGGACGTTGCCCTCGCCGTGGGTACCTATAGGCATCACCGTCGGCTACTGCTATCCTGGCGCGGGAAATTTTTTTCAGCTTAAAAAGGGATACCTGCGTGTATATAGGTATATACAGATGCGAATGGCAGTCGGTAGTTTACTGAACACGGTATATATACATAGCGAAGAGCGGATGCCGCCATGCTAAATGCAAATCCACAGTGCGTAGATGGGTTCTACCTTGTGGTAGCTAATTGCTGGGTAAACCTAAGGCACCCTGTGGACGAGTGTTGCGATCGCGATAGTTAGCACTGCGTCAAGGAGTCACTGCTTAACTAAGTAGGTATAAGCAGGAAAGCAAAGTAGCCTTTATTACATAGTGTAGACTCTATGGTGTGTATAATATATATATTACAGAGTCTAGAGGCCATTTTCCACTCGGCCGATTGCGAGGTACTGGCGGAAAGGAAACGGAGAGAGTAAAAAAAAGAAAGAGGGAATGCCAGTAAAAGAAGAAGAAAAAGGAATAACTTCCTTTGCAGGAATCGACGCCATATTATATGGGAATGGTATTACGTTCTTGGGATATCCGTGTGTTTCTGGTATTGTGAACGTAGGAGGCTCTAAGGGAGTCAGAGCGGATGTCACGAAATGAAAAGGAAGCCACGGGATAGAATGGAAACCAGGTACGTCCCGTGGGTAAAATTTTTTAATATTGTAATCCTGGGGAAGAAGGTAAACGAAAGCTGCTTTGTCATCCTCCACGATGATGTCCTTCGCGAAGGTGCACGTTCTAGGATCTTCCAAGGATTCAATGAGAGGTGCGAACGATCAAGGAAGCGCGTACTGGTCATGGTGGTCATGGTGGTCATGGTGGTCATAATGGCACATGGCAAGGCATTAACTTGCCATTAGGCATCCGCCATTAGGCGGGACAGCTGCGCGATTCTCCTGGCGCCAGGAGTAATCGCATCCAGGTATTAGGTACTGGTGTAATCTATGCGCGAACGTAGCGCTATTTATAAACCAGCTACGTAGCCGCTGGCCACGTTAAACAGACTGACGCGGAGTTGCGTGTCTCTAGTTATTTTTCTGAACAACAAATCCTTCCTATGGTTGATAAGGATGCATTCTGCTTCTAAGGAATACAAAGTTCACTCCCACCGCGAGACATTTTTATTGCACCTGTACTATTAAAGTGCGATATTTCTATTTTTGGATCTTGATGCACCACGGTGCTGTTGTTATTATACTTCTCGAGGAAGGGGTTCAGGACCGTCCTTGAACGTCGTTGCTGTACAGTCCTCAGCCCACCCTCTATTCCCAAGAGACGTGCTCGCAGTGGATGAAGATGATGAAGAAGAAGAAGAAGAAACTAGCTACCCTGAAGGGAGTTTACTCGCAGGTACGCACGTACGTGGGTATGGAGGCGCATAACCGAGCGTATCCAAGTCGGCAGGTACCCACGTACACAGCTAGGTAGACACGATGTAGATAATGCCAGGAGCTATAAATAGATTGGCAGGAAGGGGGATGAGGATCAGGAAAAAGAAGACGAGGTCTCTCAGGCATCCTCCAGCGGACGGGGGACGCCAGGAGGATCTTCTTGAGCTGAAGGAAGTAACGTAACGAAGCGACGGCAGAGGATCCCCAAGGCGCCCCTGTATCGTCCTAGTGGAATTGCTAGGCCACTGTTGGTACTCCTGATGCTGGTGGTTGTTAACCAGGTTCGCATTTCGATTTTTCATCCAGCTGGAGGGCGATTAAGTCAAGTCGGAGCTGGTTTGCCTTGCGAAGGCTTTCTTACGTCCTGCGCGAGTCCGCTGATCCTGAACGCGGTGCACTAGCCTCGGCCTCCTTCTCTTCCTTTATTCTTGCTCTTTCTCCATCCTCTCCCTCTTTTCATTCCCTTTCCTTCCTTTTCTCTCCCTCGTTCTCTTACGCCTTTCCTTTACCTCCTCCACTCGGTGCCTTCTTCATAGACTCCCGGGAATTATCGCCAAGACCTTCTTCTTGCTCTTTGCCTGATGCGCTCCGCGTTCTATTTCTAGACCAGGAGAGTCTTGCCCGAGTCCAAGGATCCGACATCCTCGCCATTTCTACGTGGCTAGTAAGTAGGTACTGTTCTATGCACATCTCGATCAGGTAGGCAGCTGCGACGCCTGCACTCCAGAAGCATAGAGATTGGCAGGGAGAGTAACTGCGTTTGTTAATGTCCTTTTTTCTCTTTTTTCTTTTTTCGTGAGAATCTGCCAAACCTGAGAAAAAAGTGAAAGCGAAATGATTCTGCGACAGATCGCTAATAGGACAGTTCAACAGAAAGCCAGTATGTCGTGTTTATTAGCTGCGATCGTTATTGAGGTGAACGATCGGCAGAAAGCAGTGCTGTCTTCTCCACTAGAGATCGTCGTATTAATTTCATTTTCGTATTTCGAGGGTCCACGCGTCGATGCGACATGCAAATTCGAAGGAAAGCGAGAGTAACCTGACATTTTCGAAAGTTCATTTTTACTCCTAATCGTCCAGTCAAAATCGAAATTTCTTTTCAAACAAAAAATACACTTCGACTTGTATCTTATTTCTTTGTAAATTCGTCCTCGCTGCGATTGGACGTTGCGAGGATCGTTAATTGGGCCTTAAGCAGAATCCCAGTCGGACCAAGAATCGAGACGAGGTGTAGATGGCGAACTCTGGGCCCTGTGAGAATAAAAATAAAAGAAGATGAAAAAGAGCCACAGGGACAAAATAACGAAGGGCCTTCTCGACATCGAATATATACGCGAATAGCCATCTACTATACCTTCTTCCATTTTAACCCTTTTTTTTACTTCGTCCTCTTCTTCTCTTTCTTCCAGACTTCTTTTCTACTTCGCTCCCTAACATCGCCGATACCCAGACTACACTAAGGGCAACATCTCACGACGCTCCAAACGAATATCGCGGTATTTTTAGACCAACGAGTCGGGCCCGGTTCATATATCATGCCCATGGAGTTGCTAAGTTATTACTGACTTAGACCTTAGATGGGCCCGATTTGGCCTAAGGCCCTCAAAACTCGTTACGCCAAAGCGAGAGGGCCCAAATACTCATCGAAACTTTTTTAGTAAAAAAAAAAGAGAAAATCTTACATTTCAAAAGGTACACGACAATCTCCAAGAAGGTATTAATTAATCTAATCGGCAATAAATAAAAAATATATATATATAGACGCCAGCAAGGGGATGGAGATAAGGCAATTCTTTTCGCCATTATATTTTTCTACCATACGTTAAACGTTCTTCTGCTGTCCCTTCGTATCCCTTTGGCATCCCATCCCTACAGGTTCTTCCCTACCGTATAGGGAGGCCAAGCAGCCATGCCGATACGGTTTGCTGAACGCCAAGCAAAAAGGTAAACCTGCTTGCAGGTCCTTCTTTTTACTCGTATTCCACTAGCAGGTCCGTCTTAGGACTTACATTAGACTTGAGGAAGGAGTCCAGGTTATCCCATGAAGAAGCATCCACCACCATTCTGCAATGGTTATACCAGTGGATGTAATACGTACTTTACCATTAGGTTATGTTACACAGAAGCAGCACCGTGAAGATGGTACGGAAATAAAAATGGCTGCTATACGTGGAAGTAAGTTCTCGGCGATTCTCGGTATCCTCAAGATAGAAGGACGAGTCGAGATAGAAAGGGAAGAAGATCAACGGTTGATCGCTGCGAAACGCGACGCGTCGCGTCCCGGCGGCAACGGCGTCGGTACAGCCGCTAGAGCTAATTTAATGGCTGGCGCCAGTCGAGCCTGCACCCGTAATACCTACTACTACTACTTTGTTTTTCTTCTGGACACGCAAGTCAAGTAGAGATAGAGAGGCACTCCCTGGGCTCTTGGCGATTCTAGCTGAGATCGCTACCGGCCATTTTTTTTTTCATTCCCATCATCCACGTATTTTCATTCTGCCATCTTGGCCACTGGGGACTAACCCAACCTGACCTAAGGAACAACGTCAGCATCTATGCGTAAATAAATATGCATGAATTCCCTAATGAAAAAAAAGGGATTTTACCTAGTTCGTGAAATCGGTAGAAAAACACCGTTCAGGACTACGAGTGTAAATAAGAAGAGAAAAAACAGGTTCGACTCGTCGACCGGCGTCGAGACGCCAATGGCGGCCGTTCAAAAGCTCACAATGGCGTGTGTCTCGGTATATGATCTTCTAGCAACTAGAATCAATCTCCTTCACAGGTACCGTTAACGATCGATACGCTCCATTAAATCGCCCAAGTCCGTTCGCTCGGCTAATTACCGATTCCCCGCGAGTTATACCAGAGAGTATCACGTTCAGCTCTTAAGATCGTCTTCTGGATCCAAATCGATACCAAGTATCGAAAATCGATCACAACCGATCCTAAATACCTTCTCCCTACAGTCTCGATTCATGGAATATTTTTCATCCGTTCAGCCACGCAGAAGACTTTTAAACAGCTAGTCGTATCTCACAAAGATCTCGGCAGCGCGAAGCCTAGATCCATAGATCGGATCCACGGCATCGATTTCGTAAGTATTACCAACTCGCCGAGATCCACGTCGTACAGCAATGTCAAGTTCACCTAGGGGCAGGGACCCAAAGCTTCGACGAATAACGGCGATCGGTTAACGTTGATTGATCCGCATGCGATTACAGTACACACACGTAGATCAATCCTGATCTATCTTCGATCATCTTCTTGCCTTTTTTTTCTTCAACAATTTATTTACTCATACGGATTGCGCATTCCTTCTCGAAAGATCCAACCCTTTCTTCCTCTCGTCATTCTCACAGTACTCTGAGTCCTCGCTTATAAGCCAGACTGTCTTTGTCTGTGAACATCCGAGTGTCTCATTCTCTCCTCTTGGCTCTTACCTCTCTCTCTCTCTATCTCCCTACCGTCCCTCTCTCTCTGACTTCCTAGACTCTCCCGATCGTTCCCCCATCCTCCCGCACAACGTATCGGGAATAATAACGATAAGGTGAACCGAGCGGATTCAGTATGATCACTCGGATAATGGATAATGATCGGCGAGGGTGCGGCGGCAGCCTTTCGTCCCCGTACCTCCCCCCACCCGCCCATCAGGGTTCCGACTATTATTCAATTGAATTCAATGTTACAGGGACCGTCATTAGGAAATTGCATGCGAGAACTTTCTTTCGGCTTTGTCAATGGCGCGGCAGCCCGCGGCTCTCGTGAAAAAGGGACGATATCCCTGCGCTCCCCCCACCCACCCCCCATCCCCACCATCACACCCCGCGTCGTTGTTCTAATCATGAGCAACAGGAAAGACAGTATTAAGATAATGGCGGTTCGTTACTTTTGGCAGTGTCAAACCCTAGACGAATTGTTGTCTTCTTAAGGAACTTATACATATTATATATCTATATATTTACGTTGACGCAACGTTTGACAAGCTCAGCCATTTATTCATAGTGTATAAAGTATTCGTGTATGTTAATTCTGTCAGAAATCATAGGGAATCGCTTATTCCCTAAGGTAAAGGGAAGGAAAAATAAAGAAAGGGAAGGAAAAGGACAGAGAGAAAGAGAAAAAAAATCGTCAACGATCCTTAACGATCTTGGCACGAAGAAAAGAACACGAAATACGTCGAGGATCGAAGATGAGGATTCCCCCTCTACGTTAGGGCCCGTCTCTAACGAGGGCACCGCAGTCCTCTCACGTTCCTCGCACCACACGCGCTCGCACGTTACGCGCATCCACGCACTCACGCGCAATAACGCACGCACCCAGGAGTCCTGGAGTTTTCTGCCTGTGCGCCAATCGCTACTTTCTGACATTGAGAGCGCCAAGAAATAGCCATTGTACTTGGCTGACTCGTATTGTGACTACAAACTAGCATCGCATTCAGACTTCCTACGACGTTCAAGACGATCCTTGGAAATTCGTATCGTGATTTTCCTCTTTGCATATTTTATTATTGCTTTTTTTTTATTCGAGACTTATTATGATTTTATAGAGATTTATTCTTCTGGATTATCCTTCCTCCCCTTCGCCCTCCCTATCAATCACTGTGTTTAGATACGCGTGCACACGTATCGTTCACACCTATTTTTTTTTATTATCACTTCCCACCTCCTCCTTGCCTCCTCCACTTGGCTTATTGCGCGTTTACTTGCTTTCCGAGAAAAAACAGAGCAAGAAAATGAAGAGCAGGAACGTTTCTTCCTCTTGGAGTCTGACTCAGGTGTCCCATCGTCATTCGCACGTGTTAACCAATGAAATCGGACGTTTGATTATGCACAAAGTGCAACGAGTGCGTATGATATCGCGAATACTAATACTTTGACTTTCGCGAAGGTCAAGCGATTATCGAGAGCATAATCTCAAGCGCCAGGTATACGTTAAGCGTATTAATTATCTTTTTTCTTTCGTTCACTCCAGTTCAGCTGATTCTTGTTTCTCTTTTTCTTCAATCAACTGGAAGTCTCGTTAACGTCGTGGCGAAGCACGAGCGATTGATATTAAGGAATAATCTTTACCGACTAACAATTGGAAAGTCCGTCACGTGTTTCGCGAGAATCGATAATCGACCAATGGCGCATCGTGTGCGTAATATCGATTCGCGAAAAAAAAATTCGCCGAATTGACTTTCGCGAGTAATTAGGAGATTCGCGCTAACTCGCCAGCGCGTTTAGCACCGTGCTGAGTATCTCCGAGTTTCCAGCATCTTCACGGGTCCAGAAAGTCTTTCGCAAGGGTGCCGTCGCTCCTTTAAATCTTTCTTTAAGCCAGAAGATCAAGATCGAAGAGAGAAGTAATCGGGGCGAGAACGGTACCCGACCAGATTCGAAAGTCACAGCTTCGAATATTCCTCTCTTTCTCTTTATCAGCATCTTCCTCATCTCTCCCACCACCACTCCCTCCATAACTCATTCTTCCTCTCGACGCTCTCCTATACTCGCCGAAAACAATAACTGTACTAACCGCTAAGCGATGCTAAGGCAAAGGCTTTAGCAATTAAGATGGTCCATCATATTCATCTCGTGTATACACGCCTAGATTTCTTTTTTCTTTCTATCTCAATGGCGCCTGGTCCATACGTAACATCCATTCGATCCTTAGACCGACGACCTTAATACCGGTACTTCAGGTGGTTCGCCTAGCATCTTAATAACAGTATTCCTATTTCGGTGAATACCCTGTGTATCGTTCGTTACAAAAATATTTCCTACGTAAAGTATTATCATCGAGACAAAAGGAAAGACAGAGATCCATCATTAAAAAATTTTCATATCGCGCATCCTTTAAATAATGCAGTCAAAAAAAATGATAAAAAATTCCAAGATTTTTTATTCAAAAATCATCCCAGTAATGTTCGATGCAAAACAAAAAGTTTCCTAGAAATTTCATCCACTCTTACCAGCTGGAAGCTGAAATATCTCAAAAAAAATATAGCTATTTTAACACGCAAGGTATATCTATATAGTGCAATTTTGACTACTTTCATTACCGTATATCTAGCAAAACTAGATGGTACATAATTTTCAAATTTTGCACTGCACGACCATAAAGCATCTGCCAAGAAAATACAAAAAATTCATTTCAATATCTTGAAAGTGCCCTCGTAATCGAACCATCTTAAAAACAGAATCATCTTAAAAAAAATCTTTCCTTCTCTTCCAACAATTACCAATCGATCCGATATTGCCAATGTCAATACGTCACGAGAAACTCAATAAAATCCTATAATAGGCGTAATTTGAATCAAGGAAGAAATAAAGAGTCAAACACGTTTCTAATTATGATAGGGTCATCTCGTAATGCAGATATTCATAGCGTGAGCACGTATGCGTCACTACTGTCATTATAATCTATCGGCGCTCGGCAGACGTCAGCTGGAAGTAAAGTATGAATGAGCATCGGTGCCTCGACCAACCTTGTCTCGTGCGTGACACGCATTTTCATAAAATGCTTTTAACACGCACCAGTGTCCAGGTAGGTATATACGCAGCTACCACTGGGAACGATATACGTACTGTACGCAATAACGATTCCCAGTGCGTGTAACAGGGCTAGTAAAGGAGTAACGAAACGAGCCCGCAGTGCGATTAGATTTGAAATAATTAGCCGATGTGTGCTGACTGGATTAGAAATTACCGGATCATTGACACAGTGAATTAAGAAAACATTTTATACCTCCCCTCACCCCCCATCAAAAAGATATAATAAAGAAGCCTCGATTAATTTTATCAGATCGATCCGATCTCGACTCAAAAGATCGGAAGCCGTAAAACGGGATCGTACGAGTTTTGAATATAAACATATACCTAAACATTATTATTTGATTAGGTTCGAGTATCTAGAGAGATTAGAAATCCGACGGGGCACGCGTTCACGTGGATTCTGCAGGTTAGACGATCTTGTACGAAGGAACGGTGATCCGTTTATTCATGGGACAGGTGTTGGGTACAGTGGAGGTGCCGGGTTGGCTTATGGAGGTGGTAACAATGAGGCAACGGCGCAGCTCGTTATTGCGTAACGGGCGTTCCTAGAGTATTGAAATTTGACGAAATGCGCCGTGTTGCCAGGCACCGTATATCAGGATCTCGGTACGTGGAGAGTACGTGGACGCCTACCTGGTTAGCTGCCAGGAGGAGCTGGTGAAGGGAGGTGAGAAGAAGAAAGGCTGGCAGGGTCCAGAGGAAGTGGAGGTGGAGAAGGTAGTGGCAGTTGCCGATGCTTGAGAAGATGGCGGAGAAGGGGGAGGAGGAGAAGTATAGCCGAAGGAGGAATAAAAAGTCGCGGACGTTAAACCTCCCGCTTGCTCCTCGCACTCCTCGGGGAGTCCAAGGGTAAAAAGATAAAGAATAGACAAGAGGGGACGTGGCAAAGAGAAGGTTGTAAGGGATGAGTCGGGACAGTTGTCTTATTGGGGAGGAGAAGGGGGGAGGAGTATAAACTGTAAAGAGAAACAAAGAAAGAAGAAGAAGGACGAGGATGCTGCCGAGTACAGCATCTCCTTCTCGTCGAGGTCGGACACGTACGTCCCTATAACACTCATAATACCTGTAATACCTTATAATACGTATAATACATGTAATACCTGTAACCTATTATACACCAACCAGGTATATATTTAATGCTCGCGTCCTTGCGCTTGGATCCTTCGTGGATACCCAGCAGGAAATTGACTGGATTGCAGTGACCAGAGGAACTGTTCTACGACAGTGCCTAAGGTCATCCTGACGTCGTGGCGCGTGCCTAGGAATACGCATATCCTATATTTACCGGAAAATTATCTTGCTCGAAGGTTCACTGGAGGAATCGTAAAAATTAGTCTAATTGCGAAAAGTAAGCTAGTCAAGGATACGCTGGAAGATTCCTTGAAATCGTTATCTGCTAATCATCCCCCCGTAGCCTAGTCTATATATATATACAAACACACAGATACGCATACGAATATCTAAATCTATCGAATGGCCATTAAATTGTTTTTCAGCTTTAAGAATAAGATAAGAAGCCCATCGTTATCCTGGCGCAATAACTAAGAACAGTGACTATGGTCCACGAGAAGAAGCCCCAACGCTAGGTGGAGGCTATTTTCAGCGTCCGCGGCTTCTCCGCTTCTACCGAACGGCATCTTTCTTTTGCAGCTCGCGATGGTATGGGACTCACGGTATGCCATGATGCCCATGATGCCCATGATGCCCGTGATGCCATGAGACGCCACGGGATGGGATGAGAGGCGACGGCCGCGAACGGGTTGCCGTTCAGGTTTTGCTCCAAGGGATCGTTAAGATAATCGCTCCTATCCTCATCCTAACTTAGCCTTAGCTGTGGCCGTTGCTGATGCTGCTGTTGCCGGTGCTGCTTCGCCGTAACCCTCTTTCTTTCTCTCTCTCTATCGCCATCTCTTTCTCACGCGCACGTATCCACGCACACGCACGAACCCTCCTCCCTTCCACCTCCTACGAACCTAACATCCCCCTTAAACTTAAAACATTCTCTACGGGCTTATCATTGCGCACCATCGCCACCATAACCGTCGCCATTGCTACCAGCAACGCTACTGCCACTCTTACGGGAAGGATCGATACGATCGATACGATCGATACGATCTATACGATCTATACACTCCCAACGAAAGGGAGATCTCGTTACTTGCGCACGGAACTTCGAATAAGGATAATTGTTCGAATTAAATATTTATCACTTATATTTTTCCTCCTCCTCCCCCAAACCCCTCTCCCATCCCCTTATTCGCCATCCCCCTTTTTCTACGTGCAATCATTCGTCTTGGCGAATTTTCTTCTCGGCACCGTAGAGATCGAGGAGTTTGACGAACTTTCCAGAGCATGTATTACCGCGTAAGAATTATACGGCGAAAGACGTAAACGAACGTAGGGGAGGTGAGAAGATGAGAATACAGTGGTAAACGAGGGAGATGAGATGAGATGAGAGAGATGAGAGGAGAGGAGGACCTTGGGCTCCTTGCGAGATAATAATAACGTTACACGATCCCCGCGCCATAATGCCGTAATGTCCAAGGCACGATGTACATTGCACGAATGCGAATAGTCGGCCCATTAAGATCTAAAAACGGAACATGGTCCCGAGTTTTTCACCGGTGTGCAACTACCTCTTATGTCTCTCTTAAGGTATTCTACTTCTTTTGCATTTCGTGCAATTTTGTATCAGCGCGTTTCTCCTACCCAGCCTACCTGTTCTCTCCCCGCCCCGTCACTCCCCTCTTCCCATCCTGCCCTACAGTCATATTCGAATTTACCCCCACTCTCGCAATCTCACCAGAGATTCTTTATTCTAATAATACTCCTAGTCGGTGACTACTTCTCATTCCGCCTGGACAGCCTTGCAAATTTCTATGATTATCCAAATGCGAATTGCCTGACTATTCGCGACGGGAGGCCAATCGCCACTATGCGAATTACTAGTATTTAGGTTAACGTATGTGAACACATACACGAACCTCCATATCGCAGGGACAATCAGTCTGGTCCATCTGCTATTGTAATAAAATTTCCTTTTCAGACACTTCCAATTGCATCTTATGTCCTGCAAGGAATCCAGTTTCTTTCCTCATTAATTGAATAACGAAAAAAGCCACGTGCTTCGATTCCGGATCGTCCCACGCATGCTTGACTTAAGCTGCTACCAATCCCAAAGGATTTTTGGCGTACCACCCGGGAGATCAGTGGATCCAGTTGAGTATAAAATTAGAATACGAGTCGTCAAGGTCGACGGGATCTGCCTAAACGTGATCTTCTCGAATTCTTTTATCCCGCGTCCCCCCCCCCTTATTACCCATCCTATAGAGCATCCTCGCGATCCCAAGTTCCTTCTAGAAGCTCTCCAGTCATCGTACTCATCGTACAACGACAATCTTTCACGAGGACAAAGCAAATGAACAAGTAATACCACCAAAAGGACCTTACACTGTATCCTCCTACTGGATCATCCACAGGGACATTCTCACCTAGAGGATGCAAGGGTGGAGCGCATCGGATCGATTATACAGGCTGTTGCAAATTCTATGCAGTGTCACCTTTACGTAATCGGATGTTAAACCGACGCCACGCGTCGCACGTAAAGCGTCCTCCGAAGCGTACATACCACGAGGACATCTAGAACGTGGGGAAGCCCCTCCGTAGTCTAACGTATAAAAGCATATATATATATAAGCATAGCTATTATCTCCTGATCGACCTCGATCATCCCGACGGATGAAAGACCTCGAGCGATCCTATGGATCCTCAGGATCGTGACTCTGGACTTTGTTTATCAATGTCGGATAACGGACGATGACTCGAGCCGTCGATTGTTAAGACGTATACTGCGTAAAATCAACGTCCGAAGTCACGACGCCCAGGCCATCGTTTAATCTTAAATCGACGCTCGGCGTCCCGTCATCAAACTTTATCTCGTATCGTGCCAATGCGTCGTCGTTCGTAAAAAAAAAAAACAAAGAAAGAAGTTTCGCCAAACGAATTTCACGTCGTCCAGAAAGAATTCATACGTACGCACCAAGCACGCGCGACCAATCGGATGCGACGTTGACGAATACACAAGAAACGATTGGGAACGTTTTGGCACGCGGCACGGAATCATTATATCTATATAGTCGACAGGATGACAGCCGCAATGCCGATTAGAAACGGGCAATTAACATCACCGCGTACGCCTCGCGCATTTCGATACTTTCTGCCTGACAGAAGCCGACGCTCGGCTAAAGGTCAGACGGCCGCTTTAGTTTTTCGCCAGAGGCTGCATAATAGTGATGCTAACGGGACGCTGCCAACGTGCGACGCGACGACGTAACGGTCGGGAACCAGGAACGACGTCGATGGCGTCGTTTACGCTGGACTACAATTGACCTATAGGATTATCGTCTAATTTTTTTTATCGCCTCTATATACTTTCGTATTATAAAAAAACATAAATAATAAACAAAACAGTCGATCCGCCGTGTCTCTTGTGTTAATTTCCCAGAATCTCTGACGTCATTGGTTCCTCATTCAAGGGTCAACCCGAACGACGTTACCATGAATTAATTATAATCATCCCATTAATATACTCGGGCACGTGTGGCCTGTCTAAGGTTGATCACCGGAGCAACTTCCTTCTGTTTTCGGCGAGTCCTTCGCTCTTCGCGGAAACAAAATGTCCATTCGGCAAGTTAACGCTGCTTCCATTTAATCGCGACCTTCTGCGACTTCCCTCTTAGAGTCAGAATGGGATTCTACTTATGTATTAGTATATATATATGCATAATACACATATAGCGAATTCTGAGTGACTCGAGTGACTCTCGAGCAGAATCACGTATGAGTCTCCACATATGAAATTCGTACGCATGTTAACCTTATCCATGATGTTTACATAATACGAACAAGGTACGGTGAGACCACGAAATACTCATGTACGTATGTGCACCATCGTATGGTACAAAGTGTACTGGGGGGGGGGGGGGGGGGGGGG
>JARQST010000689.1:1184489-1238868 GCA_030142225.1 Pachycephus smyrnensis
TAGAGGGGGAGGAGGACTACGTAAGGTGACTCATGCTAAGACGACAACACTGGTTAACATAAACTGACTGAATGCCTGCTTGCTTGACTACGTACTGAGCTATACGTTAAGCCTGATTCTCACACCTTGTAGATGATATAAGGGAGATTGTTTTTTAATACAATATCGTACCATCGAGATACTTATCTTTTCCCCTTGTAAGAGAGGGGGGAGGGGGGGAAGACTCCCAGATCTATGGGAAGCTATTGAACTTCGTACGGTGCAACTTCAGTGCGGAATAGAATGCTGTGATAAACTGGGTCAAACGCTGGATTTAGTCTTGGCTTCTATACTCCACCTTGTTATTACGGCAGGATCTTGCGTTTTCATGGGGTCAGTGGCATGGAGTTGAGAGGTAGAGGAAAAAAAAGGAATGTCTGACTGAGAAACGATTATTTAAAATTAATTGCGCGACCGACGATGCTAAATGAGACATTTATTCAAAGAGCTAGGAAACCAGAGGAATTCCGCGCCGTTATCTTGACTCTTCGTTATTTCTTCGTGTCACGGCGGGCGTTCGATTAATTTTGTAAATTTCCTATAGGCACTGTGACGCGTTCGTAACGTTACGAGTCGAGAGAGTTGCATCGATTTGTAATCGTCCTGGTGGAAGACCTATCGATAATGTGCTCTGTGCAATGTGATGGGAAGAAGCGAATGGGAGGTGACCCAGGGTGAAGCGAAGAAGAGTCAAGAAGAGTAACAAAGAAGGGAGGAGAGGGTTAAGAGAAGAGAAGAGAAGAGTAAAAGAGGGGCCCCTACGGTGGTACGAGTAGGAGGGTCAGGAGTGGGTCCGGGGCCCCAGTACGATCGCTCTGCCGGCTGGCTAATGGGTATATAAGCGGGGCCTCGTCGATTCCTCCTCGACACACGACCCGACCTTCTTCCCGATCATCACGATCCTTCCAAAGCAAACCGAGAAAACTCACGCACGCGCGCACGCACGCGAATACGAGCCACAGAGCACGTTTCCACACGTCCACGGAACTTCTGGAGTTTTGCGACGATACGACGAGAGGACGCGTCGATAACGAAGCAAAAATAAAAAGAGTATCATCTCCGAGGAGCCATCATCCCAGCATCCCGGTGAAAAATTCGAGGACTCTTCAGACCCGTCGTAGTAACACGTGAGTACCAAGGAGAGACTTTTACACAAAAAGAAAATATCCAATCGAGAATTCGAATTGATTAAATACGTTACTGCTCGTCCCTCGGAGCTTCTTCTTATCTCCCCGCGAATACGAATACAGCTCGAATTATCATTTTATCATTTTTTTTGTAATCAAAAATATAAAGAAAACAATTTCTCGTGAATTAAAATGCAAAAGTCAAAATGCTCATTGTTACACCGCGGAAATCTTGCCGCTCGAGCGTCGTTGCATCTTCGGATTAATATCATTAGTTTCAAGAGACGCAAAAGAGCCTTTCTCAATAGCTTGCCGCGAGCTTACGCAATCCTCTTACCTGGCACAATGAGAGTTCCTGGACTCGCGTGGCTAATTGGCTCGCTAACGATCGTAAAACTTGCCACTGCCAAAAGAGACAGAAGGAACGAGCGATTGGAAGAAGACACGTACGATATATAAGAGATAGAGAGAGAGGGAGCATTAGTAATAATAGTGAGTGAGAGAGAAGAAGAGCGACGAAGAGCAGTAAATAAAAGGGAGAACTCATCGCGTCAAAAAAGAGACGTCAAAATCGGCGACGCCGACGTCGATCCCGATACAGACGTCGCAGTACGCTCTCGTACGAGTCGTACTACATCCGCATCTGCGTCTTTGTACGCGTGTGCCATTATTACTTCTCTAATGATCTTGATGAGGTAATGGTCCATCATCTTTTAGAGGCATTTCCTCTCCTCGTAGTGGACCCTCCCCCTTGACTCTTCCACCTCTCCCCCCTCTGCCCCCCCACGTTAGACACCACCTTCCTCCCCCAATTTCTCTATAGCTCCTTCCCAAGCATACTTTTGATATTCACGTGGGAATGCCAGAACCTTCTGCGAAACCTACCTAACCTACCTACCGTACTTTCTTACTGCACCACTCATTGCATTGACCCAAAGTATTACTAAATCTTAGTAATTCTTACGATTCCCGCAATTCCTCAATCCGTCCTGAAAAACCAGTCGAATCCTCGTATCAGCAGGATTGCGCGACACCTTCGCGTTGATTGGCTTAACGTCCCTCGAACGGTCATTCGCCCTGAATTGCTGTACCAGTCGCTACGGGTATAGGCGAACTTTCAATGCACGTGCAAAAATGGCGTATACCAAGGATAACAAAAAATGGAGAAAAGCGTAGAGAGAAAGAGCGAGAGAGGGAGAGAAAGGGAAAGAGAACGAGAGAGAGGGAGAATTTGCATGAGACTGTTGAATAGAAGGAAACTGGAAGGAATAGACAAGCGTGACTGATATGGTGGGCAGAGCTCTGGTACATAGGTCGAAAGACGTGTTAGGGACATGCATACGTGTAAAGTCATAGAGATGGTAGAGTGTAACGAGCGGTGCGCGATGCATCCTGTCATTAGTCCTATAACGCTCGCCTTATTCAATGCATTCGGTTCAATGTCACTCAGTAGCTCCCAGCCTGGAGTACCATTCCATTAGGATCGCGAAGTGGCGTGGTCTGCGTATCATCGTTTCATTCGTCTCGTTCCTTTTATTATATTCATTTCATTCGTTCCGTTCGTCCATTGATTCAGCCGGTTGGCCTAAGTACGAAAGGCCTAACGTGAGTCAGTCAACCAGCCAGTCAACCAGTCAGTCAGCCTCCCTACCTTGTGCGCCTTGACTTCGTTCACTAAGCTCTATCTGTGACTAACTAGAAGATTACGCCGAGTAGATTCCATTGACATCAATGACCTCCGATGATATTTGCTTTACAAAGAAATACCTATGGAACGAGACAGGATGCGATCTTCCTTGACGTCCTTATGAATTCCTTGGTTTGTCTCGATGTTGCAGGTGCATTTTCAAGATGAAGATCGCCGTAGCGATGATCTTGTTGGTGGCGGTGAGTGTCAGGGCGATGCCACTGGGCGATTCTGCCCCGGCCGATGGCGCGCTTCCGGTAGTACCGTTGGTAGAGGGTAAGCCTGTTGACATTGCCGCGGACGACAGTAAGAAGGTCGAAGAAGTTGCAAAGCCTCTGGCGGAAGCTCCTACCGCTTTGAGCGACCCACTTCCGGAGACTCCGGCTGCGATTGCGGAACCGGCCAAGCCGGCTGACTTACCCCAGGCTGTTGACGAGAAGATCAAGGAGGAAAGCAAGCCTGCTGAGGTCCTCGCCGAAGCTGCTAGTCAGGAGAGCAGCGAGGAGAAGAAGGTCGAAGAGAAGGCTCAGGAACCTGAGAAGGAGGAACTTAAGACTGCCGCTTCGGAGCCACAGGCTGCTGTACAGGCAGCCCTTGCGAGCGCAACCTTGGCCGACGCTCCTTACGAGAAGAAGGTACTGATAAGTTTTTCGAAGACGTTGGATTTTTGTGATTTTTAAAAATACCTAAGGATGATCTTAATCGTGCAATTTTTTGTGCAGGAGGAGGCTGCCATTCCTGCTGCCACTCCCGCCGTAGAGAAGGTCGCCGAAGAGAAGCCTGCCGAGAAGAGCGAGATCCCGGAAGAGAAGAAGGAGGAAAAGACTTTGGCCGAGACTGCGGAAACCGCACCTGTTGCGCCAGCTGCCGCCTTACCCCAGGAGGCAGCTATCCCAGCAGCCGCTGCCGCCAGCGAAGAGAAGAAAATCGAGCAGTCGGAGGAGAAGAAGACCGAGGAAGTCAAATCCGAGGAGAAGACCGACCGCGTGACCCGGGAAGCCGAAGAAGCTGCCGCGGCCGCAGCCGTGACCGCTCAGAAGGTCGAGGTCCAGGAAAACAAGGAGATCGTCGAGACTAAGAACCTCGAGGAAGCCAAGCCTGCTGCCGAGAAGAGCGAGAAGTCTGTCGAGTCTGCTGAATCTGCTGAGGAACCCGCTAAGAAGATCGAGGAACCCGTAAAGGTCGAAGAACCCAAGGCTACCGTCGTCGAGGAACCAGTCAAGGCCGAGGAAGCCCCCAAGGAATCCGCAGAGTCCGCAGAAGAGTCAAAGCCTGCTGAATCCAGTCAAATCAAAAGAGAGACAGTCGAGACAGTTCAGAGTCAACCACAGACCCAATCCCAGCCCCAGCAGGTCGTATCCGAGGTTGCCAAGGAAATCGTGAAGGAGGCTAAGGAAGTCAAGGAAATCATCGAATCCATCGAACCCGCCAAGGAGGAGAAGAAATCCGAAGAGCCATCGAAACCAGCCGAAGAACCCGCCAAGAAGATCGAAGAGGCTAAGCTGCCCGAGGAGAAGGAGCAGAAGGAGTCCAAGGCCGTGGAGGAGCCCAAAGCCGAGGAACTTCCAAAGCCCCAGGAGGTGAAGGAGGTTAAGGACGCCAAGAAGGAAGAAAGCAAGTCCGAGGAGTCCAGCAAATCCAGCGAGGAGAAGAGCAGCGAGGAATCCGCGGAGATTTCCTAAAAAGTTCAGGCATCGCCTGCAGACGATGCACATTTTTTTCCGAGATGAGAGCGAGAGAGAGAGAGAGAGCGAGAGAGAGAAAGAGCGAAAGGGAGAGAGAGAACGAGAGAGCGAACGAGAGAAAGACAGAGCGACAGGGAGAGAGTGAAAGTGAACACAAAAACAAAATTCGAAGAGTGCGAGATTAAAAGACAAAAAGATTTTTAAAACGAGAGCAAAAAACAACATCGAGACGCTCGAGGATGGTGCGACGAGTTAATCGAAATAATCCCCCCACCCCCCTCACCCCACCCCCTCTCGTCGCCCGGACGCGCTACGTTCTTCAACATAAACAACAACAACAACAACAACGAAAAACAACTGACGACTCCAACTTTTCGATCACGCACCCGCCCCACCCATTCGCGCATGCGCACTGACGGTACCCATCGGCCGTGTCCTCCATCTTGGCGAATAGACAGCAACCGTAATAACAATTAGTATTAGCATCACTGTTACATCCATCTCTATCAACTGTCTCGAAAAATTCATCTCTACGTAGTTAACACTGTCATTAGATTTACGGTTAGAGTATCACTATTAATATTAATATTAATACTATCCTCCATATCGTTTATTATTCTGACTTTTAACTACTGTCATCGCAGTATCCTCCTACATCCATCTTCGGGAGTGCGCCGGTCGTCAGCCACGGGGTGTACTCATCTACCTGGTGAACGCCACGTGGCTCTACGACCCTAACTTCCGGTCTAGGAAGACTCTGGACTCGTCGAGAAAACCTAGCGCGTCAGGGTGTCGCAAATGCAAAAGAAAAACGAAAAAAAAAAATTGAAAAAAAGGGCAGCGGGCCAGGACGATTCTCCATTTGTTAAACGACCCCCCACCCCTCATCCTTTTACCCTAGATACACGCAATTTCGAACTCTTGGACCCAACCCGCCCTCTGCCCTTTAATTAGGGGGAGCAACCCTTCCAACTCTATATAACTTATTTCGAACAAGCTGGAAGTCTCGCTCCCGTACGAAGTGTCATCCTCGTCCTCGGCCATTCCATGCACCTATATTACAATACACTTCCAAACCCACCCCACCCCCGCCCCAGCCCCACTTTTGTCAACCGCAGCACTTTTAACAACCCTCTAGCTAGAACCCTTTTAACCTCGGACTCGCAATCCAAGTCCAAACAAAAACCCTATAAACCCGAACCTCCGACTCTACTGTTATTATTCTATTTTAATATTAAATATAACTATCATATTATTATTATTATTATTATTATTATTATTATTAATATTATTACTCCATTACTCCGTAAACTCACGTGAGATGACGATGTTTTGGTGAACGATTATTGTATTTAATTGAATTGATCGATGTAACAATAATTACGTGAGCAATGAGAATATCGTTGGTTTCATTTCTTTTTTTTATTTATTACTTTCATGAAATCCATGAATCATAAATCCCTCTGTTCCAGGTTTATTCCTGCGAGTAGCAACGATTCGGTATTTATCGGCCGATTGCAGGTAGTGAGTAGTTCAAAGGGTGGGGGGACTTTCTTTGTTCGCCAGTGACGATTACGATATTTCACGTTCGACACGCCGCTGAAGATAAGCCGATAGAGGGGAACGATGTTGTAAAGAGATTGATTAATAAAAAGCATTCAATTGAGTCAGAAATATTAACTGTATGATGCATTCCCGGTGTTAAGAGTCATTGCATATATATGGGGGCTAGGTAGATATCATGGTGGACATGATAATCGAGTGCTTCCGCTGAGAGATAATAAACATCGGGCTTGAAAATGAGAAGAGAATGTGCGACAGTAAATAGGTAGGATTCATGCAGCGAGACGTGGTACAGGAACAGGGGGTACAGAGGGTACGGGCAAGGATTAGGGGGAAGAGGGGGGATCTTGCGACAAGATGGCGTAAGAACAGCGCCATGACTGATGAGAGGTAAGAGGCTGTGGGGCAAAGAATAAATATTTCTTACACGGAGAAAAAGGTAAGAAATGAAAGAGACAAAGAAGTAGAGAGTGTATTATAGGAGAGAAATCGATAATCGAACAACGATTTTGCCTTTGGTGGACAAGAGACTGATGATGGAGATCGGATCTGTGGTATTGACTGTGCTAAAAGTCATCGTGAAATTGAAAAGGAACTTAAAGGTCAGAGATACGTTTGTCCTCTGGATCTGTGGGTAGGTTCGTGTGGATGTATGGAAAATGTCAAGGCGCGCCTGCGCAACGTGATTCGCGATGCCCTTTTTATGTGGGACTGACTGTTTCTGGAAAAACTACTGATCCTAGGATACTTATGGAGGAGAGGAACGTGAGTGGAAAATTGTTTATGGCTCCAGGAACACCTAGACGTTCTATAGTGTATGTTTGGTTCGGATAGCGAAGCTTCCGTGGCGCAATTGGCTAGCGCGTTCGGCTGTTAACCGAAAGGTTGGTGGTTCGAGCCCACCCGGGAGCGTATTTTTTTTGTTTTTTATTCCTTTCTTTAAAACTTACTTTCCTGACGCAACAACATTGAAATTGCGTCATGGGTACTGGCGTCTGTCACGTTACGAACTTGGGAAATTCAATGCGGACAGTTCATTCACGTGGTATCTATAAGCAGTGCTTGTTAAACCGGTAAATCCTTTGTTCGTGGATCTAAAATAAAATCATGGATCCAGGACGATAGAGCGGAGGACCTTTTTAAATTAAAATTTTTATCTTGTTATTATTCCGATTGATCTATTAAATATATTTGGGCAGTTTCTATAGGTTTTTGATGAGATTTAGCAAAAAAAAATTCGACTTGACCCCGACGTGATTTGAACACGCAACCTTCTGATCTGGAGTCAGACGCGCTACCGTTGCGCCACGGAGTCATATACCTTGAAGATAGTCATGCTCGTAATACGGCCGCTACTCGTCGATCAATAATTTCCTAATTTTATGAGTAAGATTACTTTGTCGTGATGGTGGGTTAATGAAATTTGCGCGAGGGTTCGTAGAACGCATTTACGCACCTGATTGGTTAGGAGGAAGCAGGCTAAAACGCCAAGGGACCACCAGTCCACCTCGTGTCCGTAATATTCGCGTTTTACTATCTCGGGAGCTGAAACAACATGCGAAAAATGAAATATAAGATTTAACTAACGTAAATCTTTTTTATTGCAAAATTCAAAGCGTTACCCATATATTCCGGTGTGCCACAAAATGTGCTAGTTCTTTGGGTCGGACTCAGCCACTTGGCTAATCCAAAATCTATCAGGACTGCGTGTCCCTCGTCGTCCAGAAGGACATTCGTTGCTTTCAGATCTCTGTGCACGACTCCAGCATTGTGTAGAAAATCTTGAAGGTATTTTGTTTCTTTTAATACACGGTTTTGTCAAAATTCAAATACTTTTATGGTTTTTAATGCATACCAAGCGCCAGGCCGATTTCTGCAACGTAAATTCGTACCACGTCCTCCGACAGAGAACCATATTCTTCCACCAATGAAAATAACTCTCCACCACCGACATATTCTGTCACTACAATTAATTATATCGATACAATAACATGATATACTGTATATTTATTATGGTCTTTGAATGCAAGGTATTCTTAGTTTACTAACATATGTACAATGTTTTTCTGCTCTGCCAATGATAGGGAGAATTTGCTATGAATGGATGATGACCGACAGCCCTTTGTATTGCGACCTAAAATCATAGATTGTAATTAATACGATCGATTAGTATGTCATTTGTTTAAATATTTACCTCCTGTTTTGCTTGGCCAACTGCATCTTCTGCCACAATGCGTGCTTTGCTTACTACCTTCAAGGCATATATTTCATTGGTATCTATCTTTCGAACTTTGTACACTCTTCCGTATGCACCCTTGGAAATAATATCGATAAAAGTATATTCAGACTTTAGAGATTCTGCTCTGACTTGAAACTCAGGGAGAAATAAGGCTTCCATGCGAGCTACTGGCCAGGCTGTTTTTGCACAGCATAAAGGGTCATTTAGGGTACCCTCGCTCCACCTAAATAAATATGAAACAATCATTGTCGCATCTATTACAGTTATAAATATTACTCTAATACCTTCTTCGTGAGACACGAGACCATGGTCTAAATTCTTCGTACAATCCATCTGCTGTTCCACCGCAGCTTCCACCAATGATGTCGCTAAGGCTGAACTACGATACAAGAAAAAAGAAGGAAATTTAGACACGGCAATCCTTAGACCAAACATATTAGATTGTAAAATCAAACAAAATATTCTCAAAGCTAAAACTTGTATGTCAAAGATATCCCATAAAAGATCCATGATTGCCAGGTTAGAATGTCCTCAAAATTACCTGGCTTGCATATTTTCCACGGCTGTGACGACGTCTCTTATTATTAGAATTGCCCATCCGAGTTGTGACCCTTTTGAGAATTATTTATCCACGTAATGTTCTATATAACGCGCGCAACAGGTATTTCCGAGCTTCAAAAGATATAGCATTCCTCCCTGAATCTTCTAAACGCACCACCCATTAATGTGCGAGCTGCGTTCGTGAGATTTGCGCAATTAATTAACCACTCATCCGAATGATTCTTCTCTCTTTTATAGATCCCGCGGTTAGCCCGCCTTCCATCAGATCGCATAAAAAAAATTATGAATTAACTCACAGAAGAGAGAATATTTATGATATGTAATATTCATGCCAATATTATTACACGCTTCTAACATGCACTTTATTTACGATCAATAAATAATACTTGAACATTAAATATTATTATTTATTCAATTATAGAATGACTACGCCGCTACTAAATCCTACTCTTGTTTATTAACCAATCCAACAACGTATAATAATCGTTTAGATACTCTTTGCAAGATGAAAAATAAGACTTATGCCGTAACCCCAACAATTGTAGGTGTTATTTCTCTGACAAACGCTAAGCTGTTGGTAATCAAGAAAAACACGGGTATTTTGAAGTATTACAATATGTTATAAAAGTCTGTTTATGTTATGCAAATGAGGATAGCTGGTTGCCTATCGACAGGCGCTGTTACTTTTCGGCATAGTATTTATCTAATAGCAATGCCTGCGTTACAGCACATTAACTAATAGTTTAAAAATCTTCGCTCTTCTGGTTTCTTACATAATTTTTGGTGTTCCCAGAATTATAATAAAATATTGCATAAAACACGGGCGCCAATATACATACTTGTGTACACAGGATTGCCTAACTGCAGGCGCCTTTAGTTAGAGGTATAAATTTTATCATTCGTTGACAGTACAGAATGTTGCGAAAGATAATATTGAAAGAATTAGGATGAGCGACAGTTGGAAATGTAATTTTATGAGGTATTAAAGATGGTTTAGCTATGCTTTGCGATTATTGAAATCATCTAGTGAGAAGGATCGATGCGCCATCTGCAAAAAAATCCCTTGGAACTATCCTCTATGTTGGCAGACTGTTTTGCGACGAGAAGTTCGAAGAAGAATCTTTCCAACCACTTCTGCTAGTAGAAGGCAAAGATGGCTGCTTCGTGGTTACTTGGACGTGCTATTACCAGGAAATTTTCTACGGCCGTAGGCGGGGCCCCTAAAACTCAACATGGTAAGGAATTGGATTATTTAATTTTTGGGAAGTTGTGTAATAGGAATTTTATGATGAGTATTGATCAAACACCAGAAACGTACCACGTACGTTTGAGAATATTCTCCAAGTATACGTATTCCGTTCTTTGACACTACTTTCTACGTGTTTCCATTTGAATTAAACATCGTTTCTTCGCTTGTAGCGTTTCGTTTTTTGTGTTTTATTAGGTATAATTAAATGGTATTGTTTGCAGTAACTGTTTGATACATTACATAATCAAGATTGTGTCTTGTTTAGGTGAGAGTTGGAAATTGTGGAGGGCAATTACTCTTTTTGGAGCATTCCCTGCCATTGCCGTTTGCATGGTCAATACTTACCTGAAGCACCAGGAGGAAGCTCACCACCCACGTCCTCCGTATGTCAAATATGACTATTTGTGTATCCGCACCAAGGTACGTACATAACGTAGAGAGAAAGGGATAAGGGATTTTGTAGCATCGAAATGAATAACAATATTTCTTTACGAGCAGAGGTATCCTTGGGGAGATGGTCAGCGCACCTTGTTCCACAACCCAAAGAAAAATGCTCTGCCCAGTGGTGAATTTGATGAAGATTAAATTGTATAAACGAGATAGTACACAAAGGTATAACAGCTATATAGTTCATTATGTATAAACAGTCTGGTACAATAAATAAAATACAAAAAGGCAATTGATCTTTGCTATTTATAGACATTTAAACTTCAGTATAATCTAAAATTTCATCCTGCGTCATACACAGGATATACAACAAGTTCCTTAAGTATATTGTTCTCTCGATAATATGAAAAACCTTAGTGATTAACTTGTTATAAAAATACAAAAAAAGAAACAAATACTGTAGGATCAACAAAACAACTTCGCTTACTGATAGCTATATCTAATTTATATAAAGTCCACAGGGTACGCTTCCTTTGGTATCGGTTTAGACAGATCTAAATGTACTTAAGTATATCAGGCACCATCAGTTTCTTTTGCTGGTTTGCACGTTTTGTGATGACACTTTCGCCAGTAAATCTGCGCACATTTTGGAGAACAGTATTGCGCGTCGTAACAACGACCACAAATTACTGCGCTTGGCTTTGCACAAAGTAAGCAGACTTTCTTTTCTATTTCATCATCTGTATCCGCATCTTCATCCGCATCGGTTCCTTTGGTCGCCCTCATCTCTTCCAGAGATGCAAAATCCAAAGGGGATGGAGTCGTAATCGATGCCCTCAAACTATCATATACTCCTGGTGATATTGATCTAATATCCATTATACTAGGCAATACAGTTTTGCAATTTTTTTTATCTTTTAATTGTTCATCTTTCATCAAGGTAGCCTCATTTGTAAGGTTAACATTTAACTTTTCTACCTTACTCGTTCCCTCCTCTTGAAGAATATCGGTTTTCGCGTTAACGCTTTCATTTGTTTTGGAATTTGATAGTGCATCTTTTCCACTTACAATGACACTGCTTTGGTGTTTCTTCTCAAAAACAATTTCTACATCCGGTGATCCCAGATTCGTACCGTAAGAATCGATTTCTTTGGTCACTGATAATATCTCTATCTCGTCGTTAAGTTGTATAACTTTTGATTGCTCGGAATTCAATTCCTTGTTCAGAAATGGAGAATTTTCTGCAGCAGCTGCCGCAGCAACGTTGGTCGGCGATTCTTGCGGTTCCACTTCCGTTTTTGTTTCCTGCACTCGCGGAAGTTGGTGCAGCATCGATTGATCCTGCTGTAACATTAGACGTTCTTGCATCTGCACTTTTTCATCCTCGTCCTTGACATCTTTCACCTTTGTTGCCATGAGTTCTTCCGAGTCTTCTCCATCATCCTGATGAACAATGTCTAGCTCCCGTTGTATTTCTTTAAACTTAACAGCTTCCTCGGCTTCCTTCAACTGTTGTAATTGTTTTTGTAGTCGTGACACAAGTATTCTGTACTGCACAATCTGATTGTTAAAAATAATCTTTTGTATCTCAGTAAATATCGAGGGCTGTCCAAGAGGGATGAATTGATTTTCCAAAATGTATTTACTGTAGGACACGAAATCCATTGTCTGCTGCTGAGCCACAACTGCTTGATCTTCTTTCGATGGGGTTTTATTGTTAGAACTAACAGGATAATTGGTTGTCTCAAAATTCCGATTAATGATTTCCTCAATTTCTTTCATTGTAAAGGGTAACATCCCCTGTGCAAGCCGGTCGTTTAGCACGTTTACTACATAGGTTATTACGTGTTCGATAGACCCCATTTTCAAGATCTTTCTTAAATTCCCCAGCTCCAAGACAAGCATTTGAAAATTCACATTGAATTCTCGTTGTACCTGCTGACATTCTTCCTGGCGAAGCCGCATCGAGAATTGAATGGTGATTTTTTTCCGCTCGAGCAACTGACGAATTCGTACGAGACTCAAAAATATTTTATCCAAAATTAATTGGACTGCTTCTTGTAAGGCATGCTGCTGTTGCAATTGTTGTTGCTGTTGCTGCCGTTGTAGTTGTTGTTGTTGCTGCTGCTGTTCTAATTGTTGCTGCTGTTGCAGTTGTCGTTGCTTCTCTTGCAATTGTAGCTGCTGTTGTAGTTGTTGCTGCTGCTGCAGTTGTTTCTGCTGTTGTAGTTGTTGCTGCTGTTGCAGTTGTTGCTGCTGTTGCAGTTGTTGCTTCTGTTGCAATTGTAATTGCAGCTGAAATTGTTGCTGCTGTTGCCTCTGCTGAAATTGTAGTTGCTGTTGTAATTGTTCTTGCTGTTTCAATTGTTGTTGCTTCTGCTGCAACTGCAATTGCTGTTGTTGCTCTTGCTGAATACAACTTTGCATGTAGCCATGCGCATAACTATTTTGTTGTGATACATGATCCGTGTTATCGTTATTTTGTCGTACAACAGACGCAGGAATTGGTTGAGGTGCAGGCAACATTTGGTTGATGTTCTGTTGAACAGCTGGTTGTTTAACTAAACAATTTTGGTAAGGAATGAACTGCTGGACATTTTCCACTTGTAACAAAACATAAGTTGGAGAGATCTGTTGTTGTACTGCAGGTACTTGATTAGAAATAGAACTCTGCCGAATAGCCATGGGATTAATATTCGCTGCTGGATGAAAAGTAAGTTGTACGGTAGGTACCGTTTCAGTATTATCACTTGGTTTTTGAGTGTCTTGTAATAAAGTACGTAGCCTTGACGGTTGAGAACTAGCATTACTTCTCAAATCCATAGGTACGATATTAGGAACATGAACAGGAGTAGGACACCATCTAACACCGCCTAATTCTCGCGCGTCCCTCACCCTGATCCTTGGTACGTACTCTTCTAGACTTTTAGCTGTCGGCAAATTAGAATCCATACTAGAATTCATAATAGAATTCACATTTGCACTCAAAGTGCAATTCGTATTAGAATCTGTCTCAGACCTGTTATCCAAACTTTCATCATAATTTGAACTCATATCTGGAGCTGTCAAATTTACTGTATCCTTTCCTACAGTCTCCTCCTCGTCCTTTACCAATTCTATGTCCCCCGTATCAACGGGTTCACGCTTTGGAATATTAAATGGTACATCAATAAGAATTTCTTTTTCTAAATTCAACGAAACTGAACGGTTTTCTATGTCCTGCGGGAATCCAGATTCCTTTCCGACCTTCTCTTTATTGCCTTGAAGATCAGAATGAGACTCGGACATATTCTCTACGTTACATTCTATCATCACAGATGAGTCAGGAACTGTTTCGTTCGTTTCTGTACTGTCTTTGTCTTCCTCTTCATTCGTTGATACTGCTACTGATGATTGGGGACTCGCGACGATGACGGAAGACACGTAATTATCATCGACCTCAGGAATCGCATCGATATCCTGAGACATTGCGGAACTGTCATTCGTCCTCGATATATTCTTTGGCGCAAAATTGTCCTGGGATTCTCTTGGTGCAGGTATCAAGTCAAACATGGGCGACTTCGGACATTCTGTGTATTTAAAATTTGAAGGTTGACTACCAAGGTCACACCCAAGAGATGGATATAATGGAGACGTACTACTGTCAGGCAAAATAGGTGATGCTGCTTCTTCACTTGTCTTGTTCTGCTCGTTCAAATGATCGTTCCTCTTTTCACTGGATGCAACATCTACTTCATTGAATTCCGCGAACCTCTCAATCGACTTTGTTACACTGGGTGGCGTTTTATCGCGACTAGTTATATCCTCAACAGAAGAAATTCTTGATATATCATTAATATCTGTCGTTCCAGTCACTGGATATGTTTTTGACGTTCGATTTGTCGAATCCGCTCTAGCTTTACGAGACTTTGATGATTCATTATGAATTTTCGATGATCTACTCTTTTCGCGCGCTTTGTGCGACTTGTGATGATGATGCGTCATCGAGCGTTCGGATTCCAATTTTCTCTTATCCGCATGACGCGACTCTTTGATTCTTATATCAGGCGTTCGAGGCCTTTTCATTTTCTTCGATGATTCGGTTCGCAAGGATTTATCTTTCGATGATTTTCTACGATTCTCCAAATCAATATCGTTATCCTTCGTGATTTCCAATCTATTTTTACTGCTAACGAATGTATCATCGACGCAAGGAGGAGGAACCTCTTCTTTTTGATATGATTCAGAAATCGTAGTTTTTACAATTTTCAACGAAATCCTGTCAGCCAGCGATGTATCCTTAACGCTAAGATCCTTTTGTTTTTTTGAACTTTCTTCGACTTCTGTAGTACTTACAGAATTTTCCTTAACATGATCATCCCTCCTCACGAGATCTTTGTTAAGACGCATCAGTTCTTCTTGCCACTTTCCTATGGATAAATACGCTTCGTTGTTATCATCATCGGTAGAGTAATCATCCCCAAAAATTTGTCTGAACTTCTCTTGCCTCTTCTTTTCCTTTCTCAAGCGTACAGCCTGCAAATCTTTTTTTCGTTTTCTCTCCCCGTCCTGCAGCTTCCCGCTACACAGACGATTAGAATCAGTAGGATTATCGTTTCTCTTCGCTAAACGACTCTTCAATTTATCAAGACTTTTCCCTTTATCTTGTCTCTGCTCTTGGGCATCGATCGATCTACACGATCGATCCTTCTTAGCGACTGTAGGAACTTGCTGGGAATTCGTATCTTTCGATATCGATTTTTTTCGTAATCTTTTCTCATCCCTTGGAATCGCCATTGTATCCGTGGACTTACGTTTTCGCTCGTTTTTAACAATATCCGAATTATTAACGGATAACAATTTTATATTATTCGTTGCATTGAACGAAGCAATTTTCTCGAATATTGTGTCGGTGGTCGACGTGCACGTTATTTCTGTTCCAGTAGATATTATTACAGAAATCGCCCTGACGTTGTCTTCCGACACGCTAGAATCAGCTTTGCGCAATTCCGTATTGATTTTGCGTGAACAGATTTCGGTTTTTTTGCCATTGCGATTCTGCGAAGAATTCAAGTTCACTTTTATGTGTTTGACCTTGTTGAATCTGCCGTTGCAAGTATCGGCGCCAACTTTTTCAGCACTCAATTCGGGAATGTCATCGTCATTACTATTTGACATTTCTTTGGAGTCAGCAATTTTTGAAGATTCGCTATTCCGCTTAGCGTTCCTTGTGTCACTGCTCCTGGAACAAAAAACAAAGTGGCAACACTGGCGCAACCTTGTAGAGTCCTAAACTATATATATATTAGGTGATTGCAAAAGTTCGTGCCCGATTTTCATAGATGGCAGAAGCATGCATCGGGCACGATCTTTTGCAATCACCTAATACATTATTACACTCACGAATAAAAAAGCTTATATTCCATTAGCACAAAAATACTGCTATTTCTATCAAATAATTTATTTCCGAAAACCATATTATTCATAGAGAAACACCTGGCTTTGCAAAACAGTAACAACTTCCTTGAAGCTTCATTTCGTTACAGCATCAAATCAACTGCCTACGATTGCACTGGAGTGAGTCATAACGAAATGTTAATCCACGTGATTACGTTATTCCCAAATATAATATTTGCAAAATGACACAAAAATTCGCAATCCATAGATAATATTACAAAGCAGAGTGAAAACAGAAGACTGAACGAATATAGACTAAGGTATGCATTTGATGCGTCGTAGAAACTATTCGTCGAGCTAAAATGGCGGCTGAAGATTTCTCCTTTGTCTTCAAAGCTTGACAACAGCAATGTAATAAAAACGAAGCGTTATAAGAAGGCGACAGAGGTACAAGCCAAGTACAAGAATGTATTCATTTTTGGTAAATACTTTGTATTTATCATGAAAAGTGTCCCTGGACAATATGGCTAGTAGAAACTAAGGAGGTCCATCACTCTCCTCTGGCTAGGGGAGCTGGGAGGTCGGACTTTCATGGGCGTACCAAGCCTTCAGCCAAACCGCACTCGTTTCTGCAGCACCAATAAATAAGGCTGACGTTTTCGTTTGAATTTCTGCTTACCACAGCTAATCGACACAAACGAATTCCTTGATTTTTTCCACAAGACATCTCGAGTGTATAAAATACCATCTAGATAATTTTGATTTATTGATTTACGCATGAAAATCACTTTTGTCGCCGTACCTGTCGTTAAGAGCTCATGCATAAGAACACAACTTTGATTGCCACTTTCTTAAAAAAACTATAGAGAAAAATTCTAAAACCCTTCAGAACCGCGTGTAAATTGTCACGGAATAGTGTGCATTATTTTGAAACACACGCTACATTTTTTATATCTGTGACGAACCTCTTTGTGAAAAGAAGTACGGCGTTAGGGAGACTTCCTAGGTCAGTGGTACGAATCGTATGACTAAAGAATCAAACTCTTAACGATATGAAACCTTTTTAGCGAACAATTTTGACCGGATAGAAATCTTGTTTTACGACAAGTACGACCAGTCCGACAAAGCTGTGAAGACGCCATTGGTTCGAAGAACGTCAAAAAAACCACTCACCTACAAGACTCAAGATTTGATATTCTTCTAATTCGAACCTTTGGAGAGGAAAATAATTGTAAAAGTCCACAATGTACGTCAGTCTGGGACAATCCAAGAGCCTCAAGACCCTCCTTCAACTGAAACACCCAAAAAGCATCGAACTTGTTAAAATCCAAGAAAAACAAAAGTCCAACGAATAACAGGTAAATAAATTCCGAAAAAAAAAACTAGTCACACAGCAAAATATCCTATTACGCATTTCGATGAAGCATCCTACGTATTTGATCGAGCTAAGGGCACAAACAGCCACGATGACTTTACAAAGATGTAAATGATTTAACAAACACACCTTTCGTAAACTTAAACTTCGTCGATTCTGACTCCCTAACCAGTTTTTCAGAGTAAAATTGTTGAGTTTCCATTGTCGGCCAATTCTCCCGTGAAATTCTGCATCCATTCGCAGTCTCTTTTCTTTTCGGCGATACTATTCGAAACTTTCCCGCGCACAGCTTCACTAATTAAATCTACCCACGTATATCGCGCGAAGGGATTAACCAACGTGACTGGAGATAATATCAAACTCGCAAAATTTCTGCAACTTTCGCACAACGAGCCACCACCTACCACCAACGTTTATCATCTGCTGTCCCGACCTGTCTAAACTTGTCCATTACCGAGGGATCACTGTGTGACCGACGCTGGTAACATCTAGCGTCCCACTAGAAGAAACACAAACGTCCTCCAACAATAAGAAAAATATTACTTTATAAATATAAAGCCCAACTACAATAACAAAGGTCGAGTTTAACGGTTAGGGATTGGCTTAACTTTGTTAGGATTGATTATTTGGATACTATTACATAAGAGTAAAGTTTCAGAATTGATTATCAGTGCTGCGAACACGACTGTGTCTCTCTCTCTCTCGTATGCATACAAATAAATAGAGATACAACGATACTTGGAGTACAACGCAATAAATTTTTGAACATACCCATAATGGCACTATGAATTACAGATAATTACTATACTTACTCTCAACGGAGGAAACTTATTAAACTTTATATTCCCGCTTCCAGAAGAAGAGATGCTGGAGAGGAAACAAACTGACCGTCCGATAACAAAATCCTTGATACACCACAAAAGTGACGCAGCAGTTGCCAGGATACTACAAGGTTATCGTTTGTTTTGTATCTTCGTTAGTCCTTTGTCAATAAGAAAAATATCTCATTCACCGTAAAGGAAGACAGATCTACACAGTCCAAACTGTCCGAGACGAATGGCTGGGCTATTTTCTTCCAGTCCTTATATACAGAAGACCGATAGATTAGATTCTAACGTGGGCAGCAATTTTTTCGATGAATTTGCAAGTGTCAAGTGTCCAGTTTATCTTGCGTATAACTCGAAATGTATGTATGGTACTTTATAAGGTTCCAAAGATACTCGCCATTGCCCTTCTGCCTGTTTGTTTTAGAATCGCGTGGATAAGCTTCGAGTTTCAAGAACGTCAAAACAACTAGTGTTACAGAATGAGATCAAGCGACAAAGGGTGAGTTCATGGCGGTCTATAGAGATTGCGTCATTCGTATAAATAAAGCAGGATGGATAACTGCAATTCGAAGAATTTCTAATCAATCCTTATGAATATCAAATGCACACCACGGTATCAAAGTACATTGATAATATATTAATCTACTAGGAAATGTACGCTGTAAATAATTTAAGTATAGGACTGGCGAATTTTTATGAATAATAATTATTAATTGAACGATACGCATCAGGTGAATGTAATCTGATGAGTTTTGGCTGGACAAACCTGAATCGATATAATGATATATAGTTACCTATTATTGTTAACGTCTGCAGCTCGGGAATGCACGACGTATGCGTTGGCCATATTATATTTCGTGGAAGGGAATGAAATATTAAAGCACTGACTACAGCAGGAACGAATTCTGTGACCCAACGCTATGGAGTTTCACTGGTAACTACTTACGACGTGCTCCAGTGAGACAGGCCAAAGTCAGCGACTGGACTGCGCCACGTTTGAAAGAAGCAAGTCCTTTTGAGGGATTCTTGTAAAACCCTTGAAAGTCGTAAACAAAAAAAAAGGACTCACGAATTCTAGGAAAAATTCAACAAGAATCTGTAGTTTGTCGTACCTAGTGACCGGTTAAAATGTTTAAGTATAGCTGTGTAAATTTTACGACCTTTATACAAGTCTTTGGGATCTATGGGGAATCATATGATGATGATGATGATGAATTGTATTGATAAAATAGTTTCACACGTATACGCGAATGCAATGATACTTCAGTATTACAATGTTTAAAATACACGAAAATTATTTACTGTAAATATAAATTCACTGACACTCTTTAATTATACTTTCTACGATTCTATATAAATATATACTTATTATTGACTCTGTCTGTACACATAGTAAATTCGCCGACCTAGGTATCCCGAGTATAAAATATATATACAATGTCTACCTGGTTTCATCTACCCAATATAAAACCTATTGTCATCCCTCCTACTTAGAATGCCTTTCAATCTGTCCTCTATTGCCGGCAATATTTGTTACAGGACGATCAGTAGTCTTTTCTATAAATACAGAATCGTACAGAGTAGAGGGAAAACCGGGAACTGTTCAGTCTTTCTTCGGAACGCTAAGGAATCGGTATTTCCTATTCTTTTTATTTATTAGTGAAAGTGAGCACCCTTGAACCGTGGTCGGACCGATGGGACGGATAGAACGGTAAAATTTATGGTTTTTTGGGAAAGGATTTTTTTGGGGTGCCTTAAGTGTCTCTGCATAGTCTTTATTGCGACAAAAGACGCCAGCATCTGTTTTACAGATTTTCACCAAGTACCCACTTATATTGGCGGTAAGTATTTTAAAAATTGCTGGGATCTACATTCTTGAAGAATACAAAATAAATTGTCTGATTCAAAATGATCCCTTGTGGAACGAAGAAAAGGTATAAGAACAGGATTCACTTCGCGGAACTGTGCTTAATCTTTAAAACGAAGCTGCGTATCGATGAAAACTGACAATCCCGCTTCTTCTCAAAGTTCTACGTCCTTCGAATATTGTATGCATTTGTTCATTTAAAAAACTTTAGCAACAGAACACTTCTGCATAGCCATTTTTAATCTCTGTGTCGCATTATGTACTATAACGTATTCTGTATTTCTAAGTAAATCCTAGCAGTATTAAAGATTTATATAAACATCAAGAACTGTTTATCTGTTTAGATACTGAAATTGCCAGAAGCGAATTCTTGAATATCCTGAGGAGTGATTAAAGACGAAGACGTTTCTTTATCCCGTTGGTAATCCTTGGTGTCAAGACATTCGGTAGTTGAGGAAAACGTAAAAGATTCGCTCCTTTCCGATACTTTGGTATTTTTCTTTGTCGAAGACGCATCGGTTACTTCAGACGTTCCCGTTTCCTCGGACTTCGAAAATTTTTCCAAAGTTCCTAACGTTGAGGAATCTTTCAAAATTTCTAACGTTACGGCTGTACCAGAAGTCTGCGCCGTCGTAGACTTTTCGGAAGTCGTAAATAAATCGAACGAATCGAAATCTCGCAATTCACGCTCAAGACTAGTTGTATTTTCGGAAGGAAGTAGATTTTCTGATCCAGGATCAATACTTTCTGCTTTTCTAGTTCTTTTACCAAGGTGCGTTGCTGACCAGGACACTACCGCTATTACCAGCACGAACATTACTACTAACACTATCCACTGTTGAATTACCAAAGGCATGGCGATGTCTTCTTTTTATTTAACGCACTCTCGCGATACTTTTTCTCTGTATTTTCCTCCTCGACAAAGTTCTGTATTATTTTCCGTTGCTAAGACTCGATCGGCTTTACGTGCATCTTTTGTTCGCGACACCTAGAGACATCTAGCGGCCATAACGCGCAACACGTTGAAGCGGTCGTTCCTCCGTTTACTTGTCTGACATCGGAATGCTGTTGAAATATTTACACACGAACGTAACCTCAGCGGCTGATAAAGTGTTTTACTCATTAAGAAAGTAGTTCCATCCTGATAGGCGTAACGATTTCGTTTTACAAAGATAGACACAGTTGAGTTTCATTGAGTAACCGTTTCCTTAAGGTTTTTTTTTTGTTGGTTTACGTTCAAACGGAATTGGAGCTGATATGGCTCTGACGGAGTTCGCTTCTTCGTTTCCCTCGAACGGGAATTTTTAAAAGGACTTCTAGACTCGCTCAGGGCGACGTTGCTACTCCCACGGTATTGCTATGCCTGGCTGGCTAAGCCTGGTCAGGCTGCTGAGAAGACGTTTGGTTCTAGGATTGATCTTTGCTTTGTCACTGACTTATTGTGCTTTGAGCTTATTTCATCATGAGGTAATTATTTGTTTGTATGTCGTTGGTTTTTGGCTATTGCGTGGACAATGATTTTGTTCTTCAGAGAAAGGGCATTTTAATCGAGTCCAATGGCGATGATAGTATTATCAATGATGATACGAATGGGGATGACGATGCCTTTCAATCTTCTGGGAAGCCGTTTCTCTGGCAGATGCAAATTGTTAATGACGAGGCTAATGACAATTCCTTGGATATGGCTACATTATTGAATTCTAATGGCAGCGAGACTTTTACTGGAACCTGCAGAAACTCTGTACAGGTACATACAGATTATTGGCAAGCTTAATTGTGTTTGTAAACATCTTGTGTCTTTGTTAGGGCAAAGCTCTGATCGTCGACGAACGTGGTTTGGTCTGTGCAAGACAGGAAGTCCTACCATCAGGGTGCTGCAGTTCGGAGCAAGAACAAAATTCGATGGATGGTGAACCTAGACCCACTATCAAAAGAGAAAGATATAGCTGTGAGAGTTGTAATGCCCAAGGATGCTGTGCTGTTTATGAGTACTGTGTATCTTGTTGCCTTCAACCTGGCAAGGTAACGATTCCTTCTCATTTCTCCGTACTACAATCCTACATCGTATTTACAGAAAAGGTATTTATTTCCAAAGATAAAAGGACGGAAAAACCGGGAATCTGACGCAGAGCAATCTCGTTCCAATAATCAAAAGAATCGCCGTGTGGAGGATACCATAAAGCATCGTTTGCGAAACCTGGACCGTTTCCAAGTATGCTTGGCGACCTGCCGTACTTCGAGTGCCTCTGTTCGTCACGAGAATACCTACAAGGATCCGCACTCCAAGCACTGCTACAATTTACAGCCTCCAGGAACCGGCTATCACCAACGCAATCGACGTGATTTAATTTTGATGAATAATAAGGACGACAACCCTGACGTTGCCGTCACACCCTCTTCTACCGTGCCGTTACTTAACCCCTTCTGTCAAGATCCTCATCCCGACATCCCGACATCCTTGTATCAGAGATATATTTTATTTGAGAGTAAAAACACTACGTAGAAGGTCAAAGAAACATCAAAATGTCACAGGCAGGATCGAATGCCTCGGACAAGCGTCGATTTGTAGCGCCAGACGTCGCTGTAGTTAATCGACGTCAATCCCGGAAACCGACGGCGCACCACTTCCATAACCTCAACGTTTACAGGTTCTTGAACGGTACCTTTGACCTGAAAATAGAGAAATTATTTTTTCTTTCATTATCACATTTACAAACAACGTCTCCACTTTTCGGCATCATTTACTTCTATATAAGAGCACTCAGCGGCTGCGTAGTGACAGGAAATAGCCTTTCTGGTACGTGTAGAAGCATTCACACCGGAACCGTGTACAAGAAGAGGATGAAAGAAGGTAGTGTCACCAGGTTGCATCTCCAAATTTATCCAGGGCATGGTGGACGCGGGGAGGTGCTTTGAAAATGAAAACAATACACGATACCCCAAGGATAATAATGCAAACACGCACGTCCCCTACCTGTATACCGTAGTAAAACTTATTCGCCAATCCAGGCTTTGTATCTGCTGGATAAGAATGAGGTAATAACGGATGAGTTTTGTGCGAACCAGGACTAACGTAAAGACAGCCATTTAGCACGTCGCAGGGTTCTATAGCGGTCCAGGCAGCCACGATCATGTTTATTGGTCGAAAAGGAAAGTAATACAAATCCTGATGCGGTGGATGTCTAGGAAAAATAATTCTCATCGTCCACCCACTGATCCTTGAAGTTTTCAATTACCTGGAGGTCCCGGAACCAACGTCAGGAGGCTTAGCTATGAGCATACTATGCATAGCCATTATATTACCACCAGTAAACGACTCCACTACGTCCAGGATCTCCTTACACTCTATGTACTTGCGAAAGACGTCATCGTGATTCAAATCCTGAATCTTGTTCACCACCCTACGATCGGAAACATCCTTCATAACAATGATTTCTCCTCGAGGATGCTTACCAGATACAATGTCATCAAATCTGAAAAAATATCCTAAATCATTCACTGACAGTTGCCACGCGCAGCATATAATATATGCATATAATATATGTATATTATACAGCTCACTACTCGGTGCTAGCTCTTGGAAAAAAAGGAAAATAGGAAGAACGTGGTTACTCATCTACAGGATACTCCTACCTTTGACTACATTCTTTCAAAATATCCAATGATATCAGACGCGGTATCACCAGGTACCCATTATCCTCGTAGAAGATCCTCTGATTGACGTCCAATCGTCCTGTATCCCTGGTCAGGGTGATCCTCGAGGACATTCTTTATAAACTGAAAACAGAGATACAACCGATCGTACCGATCTTCACGATCCTGTTGATAATAGTGTATAATGAAATTTTTATTCAAGGGGAGGGGGGTGCGCGCGTCGCTTTTGCGTCGCGGCGCGTCGGCGTTGCTTTCTCGTTGACAGCAGCACGTGGTAGCGAAAAGGGGATACACGTACATTGCCGGTCGTCCGGCCAAACGGCGACGTTACTCACTGCTCGGTGCTCGTTGCTTGAAAAAACTTTTCTTCTGTTTAACCTTTGACATTCGTCTCAGAATAATCTTAACCAACCGTCCAATTTTATACGAAATCATAATTCGCAACTAGTTTAACTATTATTCAAAGTAGACAGACTTTTACAAATAGTTTTGAAACTTCATACGTGCGTCTCTCTACTGTACTCTTCCTTTCTGTGTTGTCTGTACAAGACGACCTTTGAAAATAATTCTCAAAGGAATTAAAAGATACCGATCATCAGGAGCGACCATGAAATCGGTACTGGGTAAGTCAATCACACGCAATTTTATCGCAAAACAATTATACCAATTCAAAGCACGTACGCGAAGATGCATAATATTTTCATTAATGCTTTCCCATCGATTCTTTATTTGGCATCCATAAAAATATATTATCAGCAACGAACGACAAATCTATCGAATATTCATTCGCACATAGAGAAACGCGTTGCACGGTTCAGCTAGACAAGAATCGATCTTCATCGCGTTAATACTTGAAAAGTATAAGGTCTACGACCTTACTCAAGTATCAACGCGGAAGATACTTTTTTTTGTCCCCCCCACAGAGTTTCAAAACCAACCCCACAGAATAAGGCTAATGGACTATCAAAAGCACAGTGCGTGTACGCACGTACGGATATTCCTCAGCATTATAAACCCACCCCAAAGGTCTATCCGACTCGCCCCAAAGGACTCGTGATCACGCATAGCTTAGATTTCGCACAATGGAGGGTGTACATATTTTTTCCATTTAAAAGGGTTAAATGGCCGTAGTGCGTGCTTCGACCTGACGAAATCCTACACGAAAGATATCCAACCAGTAGAAATTTCGTTTCATGAAAACAAAATCCACCCATACGTTACACAGGCGTCTGCAAAGGTACGTTAGCCTCGGAACTGCCGAAGCTCGGGATACGAATAACTTTTTAGTGCCATCGGCAAAAGCCACCTGTTTTTTGTCCCGGATGAAGAAACGAAAAAGAAAAAAAGAAATAAAAAAAGAAACAAAAAAAAATCTAACAAAAGCCTCCGTAACGTCCAGTTGTGGTTTTCTTTATCGCCGAGCCTTACGTCAGTCGAAAATAAACTCTCGCCCGCGACTTCCCCGTCGTCTCTTCCAGAGGCAGAGGAGGGAGAGGAGGATAAAGATGAAAATAAAAAAATATAAAAAAAAAATATCTGTGTCGCCTAGCTTCGAGCTAGAGTCTCTTTCACTGCGGAATACATGTGCCCCGGTAAAAAGAATTCCAGTTGGCCAGACAGTCGGGCACCGGGTACAGATAATACATATATATCCATGCACAGTAGTTATATACCTAGGCTAGCTGTGTATATATATATAAATAATATATCTATATGTACATATATGGACGCTATAGGAAGACAAGTAAGCGCGGTATCACAAGGGAAGTTGGCGTCGCGACGGCTTAAACTTTTCGCACTAACCGTATCTCAAGTTTCGTCGACAAGATGGCTTCTGTAAACGAAAATCAGGCTCCTTAAAGTTACGCAACAGTATATACTCCGTACGCCCTGACCAGGCTTGGTTGTTATCGGGAATAGGGGTTCCTTAACTTTGTCGACCGAACGACTGTGGTCAAAGGATCAGTTCGGGATGGCTTTTTCAGCGAATTTAACTGCCCCTATTCTATGTCCTTTGTTCTGCTCGTCCTTACTCATTTTGACTCGATACCATCTTCGTTGGAAGATTCCACCCCCCCTCTGACTTCTTCCCTCTTTAGTATCCTTTGGTCTTGATAGATAAATAGTTAATCATTTTCATTATACGAAGTCCCGAGGGAAGCAATGACGTTGTCATTTCTGAGTGCTCTCTTGCACGCACTTGCTATCTGGTCACGCACTGTTCAAGATAACGGGTTGTCCTGCGTTATCCTGTTGTCATGCGTTAGTGTATCGCGTTATATAGATACAATGTGTGTTATGGAGTAAAGAGGCCGTGATTACGTCGACTTCTGAATTCGTTTTCCTTTTCTGGTTTTTTCTTGTTTTTTTTTCCTGGATTTGGGGGAGGGGGGCTTTTTGCTTCTGTTATCCATGAGCAAATTGCCTTTGGCGAGCCTGGGGAAAAAATGGCGGGACTCGTAAATATTGTCGGAGAGACAGAAAGGGATGAAGGGGGGAACGGGGGTCCAATCAATTGATTTTTCACCATTCCCTTCAATCTCGTATTCTGTTTATAGAAATAGGATAACGAGAGCTTCTCCCTCGTTAATCCGACTGAAATTCTGATAAGAGTGAAACGATACACTTGTTATCAGTCGTCGCAAGATGATGTTTCTTGGAATTGAAATTTACATATAAGTACAGTAAAGGTATAGATATCGTACCAAGGTTACACCCCTATGGGGGTTAAGAATTGTGGTACGTAAAATCGAAGGCCATCTTCGATCGATTTTACCTATCGAATAAATGACCAATGGAGAGTGGCATCGGTTGGACAACAGAAATAACGAAATCTGACCTCGAATCGGTTGACGAATCGATTTCCGTGTCATAATCGGGTCTTCAATAATTCGAAGAGGTCCAATAAATAACTATCAGGGATGAGCGAGCGTCGTCGTTTCCCGACGATGGGAAAGTCCTTAATAACTACAACGTTCCGGGACGACGTGCAAGGACTGTGAAACTTACTCGAGAGTTCCTTGAAAGTTTTGATGCTGTCACTTGGTTAGTGATAAAACGATGATCGATAAGAGAAATCCAAGGAATGCCGGAAGCTCTTAGCAAATGAGAAAACTAAATACCGATATGTCTATTCGGTTAGGTTAGGAACACAAGGACGAGGGGTGATAATTAAGTAAAAAAGAAAGGGAAAAAAAAATGGCGACATTATATATTATATAGGTAAGCAACGGTTACTTGGTGATTTGATGAAAGTAGGCCATGTTGTAGGAATCGATATGTCAGTCCAGTTTCAATTCTGTACGGGATCAATACCGTTTGGTATACAAACGTCTTCGTGTCGTCGAAAGGCATACCGACGTCCAGAAGACTTTGGACGTTTCGACCGTGACGACGGTAGCCGTCAGCAGGCGTTGCGACTAGTAGCAGTCCACGAGATAAGGATATCGGAAAGAAATTAAGGAGAATAAAAAGAAGAATTTTTACGAAAAGACAGAAAAACAACGTATCTCGTTCATTTTAACGGATCACGAATAAATCCCAGCAGCACTGTCGTCCTTTGACAGTCGTTCGATTCTACGATCGATCGTTTCGATTAATCGAATTTTCTATATCGACCACGTTACGATTCTACAGTTTTATTTTAAATTGTCCCTTAATCTCTACTGAAAGAGTTCATATACCTATCTCTTCTTCACGGACGATTTACCTTCAGAGCTCGTCAGTCTATCTGAGATTGAACGAACCTCCTGTTGCTCTTCTTTCGACGAGATCAGTACTTTAGGTACATCCTATCAACGGTCCTTCGTATCATTTGATCTTCGGAGAGTTGGAGGAATAAAATTTTCTTTCTCAAGGTAGTACAGTCTTATGTCTCCTGTTGATTCTCTTCTCTTTTGCTCTCTTGGTCTAGATAGATATACAGTGTATAATCCTTCACAGCAAAGTCGTTCTACCGAGTAATGCCAACTAGAGGTTATTTCTCCTGGCGATGGTTTCTTTAGTCGATTTTCTATTGCGAGCGAATATTGACGCTACAGCGGCAAGAGGGATGAGAAGGGTCGGCTTAGAGAGGCAGCCAATGAAATACTGAAAAGGGGATAATCATTGCTAAATTGTAAGACCTTGGCACCTTTATGCTATAGGGAGTAACCGTCCTCTCCAGGAATTGCGCCATGGAAAGTGTCTCTAAGAAGTCAGCCAGCTTGAGGTCAAGTTCATCAGGACCTTGAAGAGGCTGCGACGGTACTCTACTGGGAAAGTAACGCTTCCTGAAAGGATAGCAGAACGGAAGTTGAGTCAAGAGAAGTGGAACGGAATAAGATTTGATGAGAGATATATAGAGGGTGGGGAAGGGTGGGAGGAGCAAGGTATAGAGAAATGGAGAAAAGTCCTTTTTACGAGGACGCAACGAACGGCTTAGTGGAAATCGAAGGAGTCTAATCCTGAAGGGTGGCAGAAGTAGGGGAGGTCGAGGAGGAAACTAGCATATAAAAAATAGCATGATGGATTCTTATGGACTCTTAAGGATCTACGGGCACGTGGAGAATGTGATATTAATATATCTATATTGCATGTATATCGGAACTATTGGCAATATATCTTTTTATAGATTTATTGGGACAAGATAGGTTAGGTTTATCGACTACGATACCTTGTGTTCTTTTCGTTATTTGCATCGACATTATCGGAATTGGCTTTTACCTAGTTGTATCTGGTTATAGCTGTGATATGCGTTACTTATATTGTATGCTTTTTTCTCTCTCTCTTTTCTCGATCAAGAAAGCATCTACGTTTATTAAGGAGATCGATTTTCAGACTGTATACGCGTAAACGTTTGTCTTTCCTAAGCGCACAAGCAATGCCATGACATTTGCCTGGTCGTATACATTTGCATCTTCACTCTTAAATTCAGGCAAATGTAAAGGACGTCTATTTTTGTGGATACTCGGCCAGCTGGACGTCCCGAGGCGACAGTAAGGAAGATGCTTTAGGGGGAGAGTCAAGAAAAAGGTAAAGAACATAAAATGGAGGAGAACAAGCACTTAAGGAACCTCTCAGATAGTAGCAAGTTCCTTCTATATATATATGGTAGAGCTGAAACACTTCTGACTTGATCCTGGATTTTACTGGGGTCATTTAAAATGAAGAAAATCAAGTAAATAAGAAATCACTCGCGAATTTTAATTCGATAAAGATTGATCCAAAGTGAATCTGTTTAAGTATTAAGGATGGCCAATCCTTTTTTAGAACCCCCGAGGAGACGTCGCTTCGTATTATTGACGATACTCCAGGCTCGATAAGTCGGTATATCTGTAGTTAGCTAAATATCAGGCTTAAAAGGTAACAAGGGTTCTCACCGGTATCAGAAAGCATCCTTAATTAAAATCCCTTAATGAGAAGCTACCCGATGGTAACTAATAGCTCGCAATTTTATGGGCGAACGTAACTGAACGCCTTTATAAAGGAATTCCAAATCGATCTCATGGGGTGTACTAACCTAACGTGTAGACATACTTCGTGGAAACACTATTTACTCCTATGAATTATCACAGACATACCCATACATATATAGTACCAGTCTCCTGCGCACGTGTCTCAATTTACTCAATGTCAACATGGCTCGACCGAGAAAACGTTCTGATTAAAAAAAAAAAAGAGGGGAGAACAAACATCGCGAGTCCCTTGTTTAAAAGAAAAATTGCCAAAAGTCAAAGCCACGGGAAGCTGTCAGGAATCATAAAGCGTTTCCGGTCTTCGCGAAAAGCCCGTCGCTCATCTAGTGACAAATGTTTGCAGAAGAGTCGCCACTGTTGTTTCTATGTAAAATTACTGTGTCCTCCGTGACCGTGGGACCGTCTTATTCCTAAAACTGTATATTGAGTAGATTACACGCAGATAGACGTCCATATTCGTGCGCATATATATATAGAATCCTGTCTATAGTTACGTACTAAAGAATTCGTAGCTTGTCAATTGGTTGTACGAAATAATTTCGCTTAGCTTGACGAGCATCGATCCTCAACGAGCACAGCTAGGGTTCTGTAAAGGCTTTCGCGAATGGCACGTCACCCTGTACACTGTACTTTTTCAACCTAACTCATCGAGAGAATCGATAGAGCGATAGGCATAAGTCGACAGGCAGGAATCTCTAGCATCGAGAATCGAAGTTGAGTCGGTCGCATGATGGAGAGAGAGAGAGAGAGAGAGCGTATCCATACACAAATGCCATTTAGAAATAGATGCATGATAAGTGTGTATGTATATATGGTATATGGATATGTAATAGAACAATGCAGAGCTTTCATCCAAACCGCGAAGTACAGGACGTTTCAATATCGACAAGTAGAATATCGGTAACCGCTAATGGTCCATAATGGAGACAACCACGTACATAGTGGCGTAACGAAATTATTAGTCAGATTCCCCAAGCAAGACAATGTCTCGGCGAGGACGTAATTCGTTCACGGATGCAGGGACTCGATGTCTCATGGAGGTATCGAGCGAATTGCACGAAGGTTCACGTATGTATAAGCTGATTATGAACATCCTGGAGAACTCGAGGAAGACTGTATTTCTTGGAGAAGAGTGGTTTTATGTCATCGGTTGTGCCACTTGAGATAGCTTCACTAGTGAGAGACCGTCTTTCTATCACGTCCTACAGATCCTGCCGAAGCGGCTGGTAACTTGTGGCCAAAGGACATTGGGGTCCTGGAAGATGGAAATAGGCTTACGTGAATCTGCATTTTTCGAAGAGATACGCGAGTGATACCAGTAGGGAAACGGAGGAATGGGCCCTTGGGCCTTTGGAGTCCCACTTGTCCTCGTATCGGCTCTTGGCCTTCTGCTCAATGCCTACGTTCTTCTCGTCGTGGGACTTACGAAGCAGGTTGTTGGTTGACGTCCGAGACTGTTTGGTTTGTGTTATCCTGAAATTCATTGATTTATATTTTCTAATGATTCTATCAGACTCAACAACAACAGACTACAAACACTGTCTTACTGATACATCTCGGCGCTGTGGAAGCTGCTGTTTGTCTGGTGTTACTTGTTTTTACGACGGGTGGTTGGAACGTGGCAGGGACGTCCTGCGTCCTTCATGGTTTCCTACTTGCTTTACTTCACCCCGTTGCACTCTGGACCGTAACGGGTTTGAATTGCGATAGGTAAGGAACCTATTAGGACTGATGAATATTATTCATGAGTTTATTATCGATGTGCTTTCTTTCGGGGGTGAGATTAGGTATTACGCAATTGCTGCTCCTTTGCATTACGCCGCCCTAGTCTCACCAAGACGAGTGGCTGTAGGTCTGGCAGCTTCCTGGGCCGGTGCTCTACTACTGTGCCTGCCACCGTTTTCCGGCCTGGTACCACCGTACGCTTACAGTCCAGGTCTAGGTTGCTGTGCTCCCGATTTTGGAAACGGTACCTGGGGCTCGGCCGCTGCCTGGTACGGGGCGGTTTATGCCTTCCTTGGCCTTGGCCTCCCAGCCGTTCTCGTCACGGTTTGCAACCTTCGTGTCCTCGGCATCGCACGCTATCATCGTCACCGAATCGCCAGTGCCATCTACGAGGTCACCCTAAGCGCACAAGTGACCATCACACATCAACGTAATCCCTTCTCCTTCGTGCCGACCGTGACCGCTCCGTCAGCTGGGGGACCACCACGTTTTCATAGCGCAGCCACTACGGTTGGTAGATCCTTCTTCTTTTTCTCAGGAAGCGTCCTTTCGTCGTGGTCTTGGGGATGGAAAAGGAAAGCATGAGAGTGGATATGAAAATCTTTGTCTTTCAGGTTATGCAACTTGTTGGTTCTTTGTACCTTCTGTATTTTCCTTACTGTGGTATGATTCTCTGGGAAGCTTGTGGGGCTGGTAGTCAACCACGTTTACACATTCATCCAAAATTTGCCTCGGTGGCATCCCTCCTCCTTGCCTGCTCTCCTCCAGTCAATGGACTTCTTTACGGATTGAAGTCTCGAACCCTGAGGAGGTCCGTGCAGAATTATTGGCGAAAAAAGGCCACCAAGTCTGAATTACAGCAGGTACCCTGTCTCCTGGTCTTTTCATTATGTACTTTGGCCACTAGGGTAGATTCTGGATCTTATTGGTTTTCAATTATGATTTATTTATCCAGGAAATCCAGGCTAGAACGCCCAGTGTAGCTGGCTCTCGACGTCCTTCAGGAAGTGGTGCTCCCTTCTTCCCGTTTCCTCCTCTGCAGAGGAGGCTCAGCGAAGCGCTCCTTTCCTTTGCTTCCCACAGACCCGGGAACAATTTTGAAAGTGGAAATATCAGAAACACTTTTCATCGCAATAGACTGCAGCCAGCCGCTTCGTGCAACACTTTAAGAGTTCCTGCCAGTGAATCAGGTAATTTTAATAGAGATGAAGATCATTGTAGACGAGACACATTACTCTTCTTATTATTCTTCTTCAGGTGAAACCGGAAGATTCGTTAGATCCAGTGCGAGTGCAGCGAGTCTCATGGGTTCGCATTATCAGAGTGACGTCATCGGTGGAAATGCAACTACTAATTTTGATACCAACGACAGATCAAGATGCGACGTAAAGTCTGTTGAAACTCCTAAGAGAAGTCCTCGTATTTTAATCACCAAAGCTTACAGCGAAGAGAGCCAAGATGGCGGCAGTCCACTATTACGGAAACCATTCGGATCCAACGTCACGACTGCTCCACCATTTGAAAGTTGGTCATACTTAAAATCCTAGAGTCTTATCTGTTTTCTTGCTGGTCAATCAAAATTTTCATTTACTTACAAAGAGCGAAGATGGCGGCATCGAAGTACCGGAAGCGACAGTAGTACCGGAAGTAGCGAGGGTGGGATATGGACGACAGGGGTTGCACCAAAAATCGCAAGAGGCAATGTCAGGAGCGCGGCGGATATATGGCCCATGGGTCGACGATTCACCAGAGTCAAGACTCTTGAGGAAGGCGCGCTTTTCGCAGCTGTCAGACCGAATAATAACAGTGAGAGCAGCGACACAACTGATACAACGGCGACAACCGTTACTACGACCTCAACGCTCTTGACAAGAACTCTACCGAAGGTAAGTACACATACCTGAAATTTAGAGAATGATTTTGAAAAAAAATATCGAACTCCTTCGATTACCTTCTGCGAGTAGGAGAGGCAAAAGGAGTCAGAGAATCTCGATTCTCTGAGCGAAGTTAAAAAAGATACAGAAAGGGAGGAGAGTGAAAGTGAAGGAAGCTGGTGCAGTCCGGACGAGGATGAAAAGGAGGAGGATGACGACGACGACGAAGACGACGACGTGATTGAAACTTCCGAAAGTCCCAACAAGGATAAGACAAAGGATCGCCGAAAGCAAAAGGACAAGTCGAAAAATGTCCATAACGTCGGGGTGGAAGACAGTGAAAGAGCCGCGCAACTTAGGCCTCTACTGACGCCTTCGTCGTAGCTAAGAAAATAAGAGGACAAAGAAAAAGATAAATACCACCGACGGAAAAGCACACAGGGATCGAGCAGGAGGGAAATAAAAATTTTCTATTTATCCATACCCCATAAAAGAAAAAGACATCATCCACGTTCTCTAACCCATCCACCCACTACGTCACCTAAAGATTCCGTGTCTCTGTAAAACGAGAGGCCAAGGAAAAAAGATAAAACAGGCAGAACGACATATCCCAAAATATATTTTTATACTTCCTCTACCCCGACCTGGATCTGCCTGACGCGCGAGTGACAGATCATTCAGACTGCCAATAGGATTCGCGAAATGGCGATTTACTCATAGAATCGCGTAGCAGCAATACATAACGTACCTATGTACTTTCTCTTTACGACCTCCCCCTTTCGCACCTAACCCTAAACTCGTCTAATATGCGTACGTTATTTGTACACGCGATTAAAGGTATGTATGCGTGTAATTAGACCTGCTGATTAGACGCCGATAATTATCGGCTTCTCGGAAAGCGAACGGCGGTTATTTTGAATGTGCTAAAAACGTAGAGAGCGAGTGTTTAGAGTTTAGCGAATTATTAGACGTTAGGCAGCCGTTGGAATTGACACTGCTATTCTCTCGTAGGTTAAATTACGAGTAAACGATTATTATGTAACGTCAAGTGTGTGTATATTTCAGATGTTCATACGTAGTTTAGATATAGTGCTCCGTAAAGAGAGTATAGTCCAATCTTTAAGTAGGATTGCGCTCAGACTGTCCATTCCCTTGAATATATACATAGATATATACACGTCTAACTCATTCCTGTAGATCGAAGACACATATGTACATGAAAAGATTCTGTCCATTTTTTCCTAAATATTAGGAAAAAAAAAACAAGAAAAAAACTATAAGAACAATCTTATGTCCGTATACCCGATACGTAGCATATTAAAAAAAAAACTAGTTTAAAAACACATAACTCCCCTTTTGTGCCTGCCTTAAGGCAGAACAGTCGGGAGTTAAAAATAGCGAAACAAGGTAAACCGTGAAATTACACGAAAATATCATGAAAAACGACGACTAAATTATTTTCGGTGCGTAACGAAGCGTGAAGTGTAATTGTACGCGTACGCAAATGTCGATGTAATAATTGTGCGTTAAAAGGGTGTCAGTGTTAGAAAAAAAAAAGTATGAGTGTGCGTAAAAAAAAACGAAGAACAGATATAGCGCAAATAAAAGACAAGCGATATTCGCAAATCGAATTTCGATTGCATCATATGACAATACATCCCCTATCATCTATCAATAATATTTATCGAAACAATTCGAATAATCGTTATCGATTTTTATTGTCATTATTTTCTATTCGCTCGCGATCACTGTAAAGTCTGTATACGTACTGCCACTCCCTGAAAAATGCCATGCCTTTTTTAGGCTCTGATTACATCAAACTCGTCTCAGGGTCCCTGAACTATTGGGATTCACGTGCGACGCACATAAAAGCCAAGTCCGTAGACACGAACGCTCAGCCTTTCACGACGCCTGGAGACTATATGAAGACTATAGACGGCCGAGAGTGAATTACGTAAAAAAAAAAGGTCTGCGTGCCATTTTGTGTCTGTATGAGAGAAATAATGGCCAGTAAGGCAGAAGAGGAAGAGGCTTGTGTGTCCTACCGAAAAACAACATTCGTCGGAAGGTGTCAGGCAGTGCGAGTATTGACTCAGCCGATCTGTAAGGTGTCTCAGAGCCTTTAGAATAATTTTAAATACAATTTTTTCTTTTACAATTAAATTGTGTAGCATATAAAAAAAAAAGAGAAAAATAGAAAATGCCGCACGAATTTGATTTCGAGAGAAACCATCACGAAAGGTAAGAAAAAATTTGCGAATCCGTTCATCGCGTTTGCGGAACTGGACCAAACGACTTTTACTGAATTTAAATAATATTTAGCATTAACGTTGTATCAATAAATACAATAATTTGGCATTTATGAATATTCAAAATTGTGCCTGTAATAGAAACAATTTGAAAAAGGGTACTGGTCCACCGATTTCGCCTACCGGTACGTCTGTCTTTCTCTGACGCGTGTTGATACCCATAAGTCCGTCTCTCTCGCACTCGCGACAGATATAGAAAACGTGGAAAATCTTACTCCTCTAATGACTATGTACTTTAGTTACCGTTTCACAAGCAATATCCTACGTGAACCAGCGTATTGATCTATGATTGAATATCGTTGCAACGCGATTGCATCGACTGACCTTCGAACAGTTAATAATTTTTGTACCTTACGACCGATAATTCATCGTAATTGACAGTGCCATGTGATCAGTCTCTCCCTTCACAGTCACTTTATAACTTGTAATCTACTGACTAAGCACTCTTCTCGTCAGTAGTCAGTAGTCACTGGTGAGTTCTAGAACACATCTTGTCATCAATATTCTTATCGGTCTGGTTATCAATCAGATAACGAAATTATTACTATAGCGTTACTTGGATCTCGTATATACTGTAAAAAATAAGCTGGCTGAATACAGTGTGCTATACTCTCTTGTGTTTAACTGAAATTGAACATTGGATTCTGTTCTTATGAACGGAAACGGAAGTTGGAAAGAGTGGAAGGATGTCGTGGCAGGAAACGGAAGAGGAAACCTTTGAGAATCCTTTGTCCCCTTCTTCGTCGACCTTTTCAGAACGACGGTAATTACACCTGAAAAAATTGTCTGACGCACTGGAGTTTTTGTTGCAAAAAAATTTGTATAACTCGCTCTGTTTTACGCAATGTCGATAAACGTTATTGGCAAGTAAATTCAAGAAGGTAGCCCCCTTAAACGTTCTCCCATCGTACGGCACTGGTGGCATTGCGCATACTCCAATCGATTTTCCACGACTTTCGGTTAAACGCGATCTCTGGGTCACTCGGTTCGCGTTTGACCTGCCAGAAAGATCCTTGGAATTACTCTGGCAGGATTCTTCTTCGGGGAGAAGACATCCTGCGACATGGAGTTGGATATCTGGCGACGGAATGATGTATTGTGAAAATTTGGTGTACGTTACGGATACCCTAAATGCACTGGGAGAACGTTGAGAAAATTCGTTACAGTCCTCGTGGAAGGTCCGCGGTGTTATGGAAGCTTGGAGTCGCAGTAACGTCGTGTCGGACAGGAATATATCTTATAGAAGAAAAATTCAGTCTTCCTCCGCTTCGAGCGCGAATTCCGTGGAGAATTCCGCTTGCGGAAAACAGTGCTGTTGTTTGCGTTATGCGGTAACGAAACCTGAGTCACGGTCTGAATCCTGGACCTTTTGGCATGCGTTCAGACGCGGTAGGATCAAAGGGTCATCCTTTGGAGATGCTCCCATCGACAAGTGAGCTTAACTAGGAATCGTCTGATGACCTTGATACTCCATTCTTAAAAGTCATTAGTTTGTAGTCAATGATCAGCAGTCAGGGAAGACGTTGTTTGTGTAGATTATTAATGATCCAGAGAATTGCATAGGATGAACAATAACGTTTTAGGCAGCAGTTTCGAAGGAGAATTGTCATTCTGGTTGTGCTGGTCGCCGCTGTATTGATCGTGGCGACTATCCTAGGCGTCACTCTCAGCAGAAGTAGTTCAAATCTTGAAGAGACTGCAGTGGAGAATTCTTTGATTCCACCTGATCCTCTAGATACTCCACCGCCATCCTGGAGCAAATTGAGACAGTTTAAACGGGGTGCAGTCTGTGCTGATGGTGCTCCTTGTGCTCTTATTGGCAAGTACGTGTATCCTGGTATCATCCTAAGATGTGAATTATAAATGATTTTATTAATTCAGATCGATGCTTGATCGCAATGGATCAGCTGTGGATGCAACGCTGGCCGCCATGATTTGCAATGGTTTAATAAATATGCAAAGCATGGGATTCGGAGGGGGATTCCTAATGACCATTTACGACCGTGCGGCACAGAGGGCCATTGTTCTTAATGCCAGGGATTGCGCGCCACAGGCTGCCAATACCAATATGTACGACAAGGAAGCCAAGGATGCTTCCAAAATCGGTAAGATGAAATTTTCAGCATCGATAAGCAAACGGTTTATTTTTTGAAAAAAAAAAAAACGAATAGACATTTCGTATAGATGTTCGTTTCAGGTGGTCTGGCCAGTGGTGTTCCTGGCGAATTAGCAGGATACTGGGAAGCTCATAAAAGATTTGGCAAATTACCATGGTCAGATATTTTTCAGCCAAATATTGAGCTTTGCGAAAATGGTTATAATTTGACTAAAGTCCAATACGACGGACTACTCGTTAATAAAAATAATATCTATGGAGATCCCACGCTAAAGTGAGTATAACAACTGATTATATATTTTCTAAAACATTAAAAAATCCATAGATGACATTTTCCTTTGATTATCTTTTTTTTAGAAAATGGTTCGTGGATCCAGAAACTAACGAATTCAAGAAAGCAGGCTCCGTCATACGACCCGAGGAACTTTGTAAGACTATGAGAATAATAGCAGCAAATGGTGCAGCAGAACTTTACAATGGAACATTGGGTAATCTATTGGTCGAGGATGTGAAACAACGCGGTGGTATTATCACTATGAAAGATCTAAATGATTACAGGTAAATAGCAAGACTTAAAATTGACGGTAACCTATAACCTAATAGATTACTCATACTCCAGAGCAAAGTGGGAAGATCCAATTGAAACAAAATTGTCAAACGGAGCACAAGTGTTCACAGCAGGTTTACCCGGCAGTGGGGCGTTGCTCGTCTACGCTCTGAACGTTCTAGATGATTTCAAGTTATCATCTGACAGTCTGGCTGATGTCAACAGTACCGTCACGACCTATCATCGAATGATAGAGACATTCAAATACGCCTACGCCCTTAGAAACAGCCTGGGCGATCAAGATTTCGTTAACCTGACAGACGTGCGTTTCAGTCGAATTAATTCCTCCTGACAATTTCATTCAGTAAAATATTTATCATATCTTCACTCTTCGTTCATCAGGTACTGACCAATTTGACCTCGAAAGACTACGCGAGGTCTACCAGAGAGAAAATAAATGACGACAGAACCTGGAATGACCCTCGTCATTACGGCGCCTCTACAGCTGGTGATTTTGGTGATCACGGAACAGCCCATATTTCAGTCCTAGCACCAAACGGCGATGCCGTTTCCGTCACCAGCACTATAAATCTCTAGTAAATATACACTTAGAATATTTGAAATATTCACAGAGTGACTTCATGGAGAATTAATTCATTAAAATCCTAACGAAGCTTTGGCAGCGGAGTCGTCAGCCAGAGAACAGGAATCCTGATGAACAGTGGCATGGATGACTTCGGTATTCCATCTCGTTACAGTTTCTTCGGTTTACCACCAAGTCCAAATAATTATATTCAACCTGGAAAGCGACCTCTGTCGTCCATGGCACCAACGATCCTGGTCGAGGATAACGGTGAGGTTAGGATGGTGATCGGTGCTGCTGGCGGTACCAAAATTACTACTGCCCTAACCTACGTAAGTATTCCAGCTCCTGTAACGGTATTTACCTTCTGAACGTCATCCTTTGCCGTCCTCTTTTACTTCCCTTTCTTTTCTTTATCCTCGTTATTATCGATTTCAGGTGATAGCCAGGCATCTCTGGATGAATAATACGGTCAAGCAGGCTGTCGACGCCGCCAGGATTCATCATCAGTTGTTCCCCATGAAGATCATTTACGAATTCGGTGTGCCAGGGCAGGTGATCGATGCTCTCAAAAAACTAGGTCATCAAACTGCTCGATATAGGGATCGTGGCAGTGTCGTCTGTGTACTTGTACAACAGAATGGTACTGTTTATGCGAATGCCGATTTTAGAAAAGGCGGTGACGTTTACGGTATCGACTGAGCATAAACTTCCACGAGCCTCCATATATTTTTTTCTCTTTTAAACCTTGTTTTCAAAATGTTATTTCAACTTTTCGACAGACGCCAGACACCCAACCCCACGGAGTCCTTGTGATCGATAAGATAATGCCAAGTTATTAACGCGAAGCGAGAGATATGATATTGTACGATTTTCTTACGAAATACAACATTCACATCTGATACGTAATTAATGAGTGATCAATATTGATTTTTATTACTTGGGCATACCGTGCCATCCAATGAGTCATATATTTTTTTTCCAAATTTATTGCTACAGGTTAATTAATACCTGTCAACCGAGAACGTTTCACGGTAATATTTAATAAGCACACCGGAGTTTTCTAGAAAAATGTATTCTCTAGGTTATACCTGTAAAAACAAACCTGAGGAGAGCACAAGTTTTTCTTCGACCCTTATATTCATTTCAATTTCTCCATCGTTTGTCGTTTCCTTATTTTCGTTCACTGTTGCAACACTGTATGCATTTAGAAAAGTAAGGAACGATAACGTTCACGAGACGTCAGCAATTCAGTCTGAAACGCGTAGGACATTCTGTGGCGTAGAAACGAGAACGTTAAAAAAGCGATAAATCGTGTCAATGTAATAATCGATAAATTGACAATTTATCAAAGATTTGACGCAATTTCCATAAGAGTCCGTGGAATGAAAACAAATAATACTTGCGCTATCGTGTCGTTGGAGGAGATACGATTGAAGAGCGATAATAACGATCGAGATTATTCCTTGCCTCAAGCAAAATATCAACTATGGCAGAGCAGCTCAAGATCAGAGAAACTTACTGATAGAAGGATAAGCGTAAACTATAGATTAAAGCATAGTACTCCCAGTAAAATAACCACAAGGAGTAACAAGCGTCTTTATATACTTTTACAATGCTATACTAAAAGCTGTAGTATAAATAGCATTATATACTCCTCCAAGAGACCACAAACCGCGTTAGTAAGATAAACGTGGAACACTTACTTGTGTTCACGCGTAGGAAATACTAACGGTATATATTTACAAGGTATAGGAACGAACAAGAATAATTTCCAAGTCGAGACAGAGACTAGTCTTGTTTAACTGTTTTTGATGTGACTGTATAGGAATAAAAATGCACAAAAACGGGATAGATATTTCTATTTATAGTAATAATAGTAAATTCTTTGTCACTGTTAAGTCACTGCACGAAATGGGATATTGGAAATACTTTTCGTATCTACTGTACGTATCGATCTCTCGCGTACGATTATTGATAATACAAAACGACAATATAATTAAATTTATGCTTACCTTGGATTTATGTTAAAGGATCACACTGCTGCTTCTCCACTGTACGAAATTGACTTTTAATGCGAGGACAGAGAATTCTTGACACTGATAGAATGTAGAGGTCCGATAAGCCTTCTTGCGAGTTTAGATTACGATTGGGAATGATCTGTATGTCAGCCATGTTTGTTTATTTATGTAGGCCGTTTGAATATTTTACTGCGAGTGTTGAAGGTGTTATTCTGTCTCTTCTTTTTCTTATCGGGCATCTAAAAAACAAGGAACGATTTGGGTAATCATTACTATCAGTTTTGGAACAGAACCAGGTTTTGAGTACACTTTTTGAACAGGAAGCTTCACTATGGATACGACTACAGATTCCCGGGTAAATTCGAATCTCACAAGACTTCTGATATTTGTTCTGATATCTGGAATTAAGCCAAACCGATGGAATAAGAACGAGAAATCTCACAGCATCTACGGTAACCGTTCTTGGATGCGCATAATCATGGATGCCTGGTAGAAAGATGTGAAATATTCCATATACTAGAGTATTCCATATACCAGAGTATTCCATACTCCAGAGTATTCTAGACTGCGGAATATTCGATACTCCGTTATCTTGAATTATCTAAGCAATCATATAATAATATCTCAAAGATTGCGAGGCTTGAAAAAATTTTTACTTTGTCAAGTCTGAAACAATTAGACATATTTACTTTATAGAAGCTGACGAAATGGATAAAGTTTACGTTGGGCCACGTCAGCGAGTCTCCATGCATTCGATTCGACGTTCTAGAACTACAAGGAAGCTGCTTGAACCTCTAGTAGGGAACAATACAAACAGTCCCCGAACTAGGATAGGGTCAAAATTGAAAGGAGGTTCTGGAATTTTCAATTCCCATCGTATTACGTGTCTCAAAGCACGATCGTATTTGCACTTCTGGCAAAGTGCTGTTCCGACACGATAGCAGATAGGAACTCGATAGATATCGAGCTCACGTAATCCCCACCATTCCCTCTCGCGCCTTGAACGTGTCACACCATGTCCCGTGTACCAGTCATCATAAAATAAAGAAGAAAACAAGAAGACAGTCGCTAAGCCATAATATTACCGGTCCTCAGCACATTTCTAGAGAGGTCGGAAGGAGCAGCTGCCTCTTCACTGCGCATGCGCATCCCCACCACTCGTCTCAATAATGTTGCCAAACATACCGGCGTCCCATGTGGATGAAAATCATTGAAAAAAGAAAAGAATCCCGAGGTTCTGGCTTTCTAATGAAAATTATATGAAAGGACAATTGAATATGAGTTTATATTCAACGCTCATACATCCCATTGTATACTGCAAAGAATCCACGTCGATTAAATGGCATTGCTTGGCTTTGCTGCATCGTAATACGTACACTATTCGACCAATGCTAAGAAAATGGAGGCACGTAACACAAACGTACACAACGTACGAAAACGTAAGCAAGGCTAAGCCAGTGCGCATGCGCACAGGATGAGAGCATATAAAAAAGGAGCGGCAACGAGACGGACGACGCAGTATCGAGGAAACCGTGAGAGCAAACGGAGTAACGTTCGCGAGCATTCTTGCAGTGTATCTGCGATATCCCTTTTTTCGAGTAATACGTTAAATTCAGCGAGTGAGCAATGTCCGAGCAAAATTTCGACGAGTACGAGCACTTCAATTACGACTACGACAAGCACATCTTCACTGGACACGGCGGTAAACAGCGTAGCAAACGAGAAGCTGTTTTTCATACGAATCACTTCGATCCCAGCGGCCATTCCAGAAAGATCCTTACCAAGCTCATGAATTCTGAGCATAACAAGAGGCAAGTCAGCAAGGGCAAAGCTTAGAGCGCAGGTATGGTTATTGATGAGAACTTAACACCTTATTGCTGCTTCTCGTTGCTCTTAGAATTTCATCAGCATTGTTTATGCTTTGTCAGTAAAAGACGCAGTACAAGATGGCCTCTTGTGCGCGAACAAAGAAATTGATCATTTACGAGCTAACGATTAGTCGGATGACTAATTTGATCTCTTATTTATGTTAGTAATATATCATTTCAGATCTCGAAGACTCCACGTTCCTCGACCACTGGTGGAAGGGAACGATCGTGGATCCTCCTGTCTTCTTATTCCTTTGAGTATATTTAGGAGGTCAATAGTCTCTGCAACGTAACTATTGGCAATCTCAGCCAGTCAACGATCATGGAGTCTTTATCTTTGTTCTAAATAGCCACACTTAGTCATTTAAGTCATCTATATATTATATATTGCATCATCATCGATGTCACAGCGCTAGAGATCGCCTTAAAAGATATATATAGGATTAACCAAAAAAAAATTGTGTGTATAACCAAGGCGTTTGCCTACGAGCCGCCTGTTTCCTGACTTCTAGACATAGGTTCTATAAATCATCGATGTCTCTCTTAATAGAATAATCGATTATTATATTAAATCTTAGTTGCTAGGATTACTTTTATAAGTTCTTTTTTTCAACCGAGCGAATTGTGATTTTTATCTCGCTCCTTATTATTAATATCAGAATAATAAAAATGCAAGTCTGTACGTTGAAGCAGAGAAAAATGCAATAAAGGATACTTGCAGTTAATAATCTCTTTGTAAGACTTTCCTATCGTGTTTCTTTTTAAGCTTTTGAACTTGCAACAGTTTACACAACAGTGGGTAAGTCTGTGGCTTCTTCGCTCTGAGTCATTGTTCCAGTCTGGAAGTAGATTATATATAATACTAATGGTAATACTGCTTTAATCTAGTTTGCGCGGCAAGTAATGTGCAATGTTGTTCAATTCGTTACGCTTGGAGGCCACACGAGGATAAAGAAACTGCGTCGTGGCCTTTTATTTTCTCCCACTACTTGGTCGACTCTAACAGTGGCGGACACCTGTATGCCGCACGTTGTATGCTCTGTAAACATTCTATGTAGAGTACTGCATAAACTTTTTATATAGTTTAAAAAAAATTGTTTACTAACAACTTGGTAAAATTGTTCATCTTTAATAGGAATATTTGATAAAATCTTTATACAATGTCACGCAGTTAAAAAATGTATAATGATTACTAGAGCGTCAATCGGTGCTCATCGAAATTCACTTCGTGCCTCAAAATACCGGTTAGAATAAATTCTGGCGATACCAATGGAACATTTTTTGGCGCCTTTAGGAGAAACTTCCTGGCGTTTGCTAAATCGTCTTCGCGGGATATTACTATTGTGTTTTTGTTCCACGTGGTAGGTGGCTTTAGGAGCGACCTTGCTCCGCAGTTTTTTAATATCTCTGTAAGAACGAAAGAGTTTTTATATTTTGATACGTATAATTGACAATTTATGACTCACCTTTGAGCTCCGTGATCGATGGTGGCGCCACGTTTGGCGTTAATAACACGTCGTAATCTTTTAAAAGCTTTTCAGCCTGCGCTCTCTCTAAACTCTCTCGTAAATTAAACTGGAATTTTAGTTCAGCAGCATGATCGTGCAGGATGTAACTTTCCATATCTAGGAAGTGACCAGATTTTTCACTCTCAATTAGCCATTCGACAGATACTATTGGAACTGGTCTGGCCATGGCACAGAGAAACTTAAATGTCCTTCGTACCTTGTCAGTGACAAGTACTGTGCAAGTAGATGGACTTTCAGTTACCGTCCCACCTGAAATTTTGGTATTCTTATTAGTATATTTGTTACTTTCTCCAGGAAATTGTCCTTACCTAGTTTTTGTATGACTTTGCGATAATCATCCTGCGTGACACCCGTGAACAGTATTCTCTGCCTTCTCTTAGACGGCGACATCAGACTCAAGATCGATGCTGATAAATTATTCTTGTTAGCAGATGCTGTTGAGATGTTTGATATCGATGAATCGATACTTGTATCTGCTAGATTTTCAGTTTCTTCAACTTCATCGAGTTTACGTTTTCTTGCTCTACCTCTTCCTTTCTTAGGTACCGTTGTTACAGACTCTTTCGAAGTATACAACGCGACAGGGATCTCTTTCTCACACTTGTTATCATTTGCTGACTTCTCATCAACCGAACGTTTCCCAATGCTGGCTGATCTTCCACGTCGAGTTTGTGCTACTTGGGTTTGGGCCATTGTTATACTTTCGGTTAACTTTGGTGACTCCATTAGACTCTTTGAGAGTGCTGAAGATTGTTTTGTTGCTCTTGTTCTTCTTGGAATTTTCGTGGGTTTCTCAAAGATGACACTTCGACTCAAATCATTGGAGTCAGTAGAATTATTGGTATCGACTGACTCATTATTAATCTCCGTGGTTACTTCATTCTTTTTCTCTATATTCGTAACGTTACTCCTCTTGGATTTTCTGCTAGGACATTTCCTTCCATCTGTTTCCTCTTTTTCATTTGTTTTGATACACTTAGTATTGGACCACTTTGTTAAAATTTCGTCGACCTCCTGAGACTCCAATCCTGGTTCGTCATCCTTCTTAGGCTCGCTTAATTTGGTTTTGATATTTTTATTTTCTTTTCGTTTCTCGACGCGCGATGATTTTCGCCCCGATTCGCTCCAGACCTCCCGAGACTCATCCTTAATAAGAAAGGAAGAATTCCATTGTTTATCGTCATCTAATTTCTTTATTAAAACTTTTAGCTGCTTTTTATGTAATGGCGATTTTTCACCCTTTAGCTCAGAACTTACATTTTCGTCGAACATCTTGGATTTCTTGCTGCGCGTTTTCGCCCGCAAATTTCTCTCCTGCGCATTAACAATCGTTTTTAACGGAGCTTCCTTGGCGACCTGAAAAACAGACGATCGCTCATCATCCAATTTATTGCACGCTGAAGAATTTATCATGTTATTGCCTCTAACACTGACTGATAAGGAAGAACTTTGACGTTCCATAGATAAAGTAGTACGTCCAGCTAATTTATTAGGTAATACTGTATCAGATTTCCTGACGGATTTTCTTGTCCCTTCCTTAATTGGAACCGTATTACTAGAACCATAAACAGTTTTCACGGCCAACATTCTCTCCGCTATATTTTTTATCTCCTTCAAGTCCCTCTCGTCCTCGGAAAGTTCTGCGAGCACTTTCGCTGCTGTCTTTTTTTTACTGCCACCAGGTATCTCAGGGTCTAGGTCCAAGGAAGATGAGGACCGCCTCGAGGATGATCCTCCTAAGGAATACTTTACAATACGATACGGTTCGCCTTCGTCTCTGTTCATGGTAGAAACAGGAGAGTCTCTTTTCCCACTGGATTTATCCAATCTACGGATGTTCCTCTTAGTTTTCGCAGCAGTCCGTCGACCGGGCTTCTCAGTGCCCTTAAACAAATCATTGGATACGGGTTTTGTTAAGGTGACAGGATTGGATAAGGTGCCTGAAATATTCACCGGTGGGAATTCAGCCAAGATATCTACCTCATCGTCCAACCAGGATGTCAATCTTTTGGGAACCGATTCGCCGCAGCCTTTTGAATCCAACTGGACGCTTCTCGAATGTTCCTCTTTGGAATCTGCCTCAGCCGGAACATCCTTCGTTTCTCCAATTTTCTTCTGATTGACTTCTTTATCCGCAGTCTCTAGCTCTTTACGTAATGACCTTTTACTCTTCGTCTCAGGATTAGTTTTGGGCGACTTCTCAATGGCGGCTTCCTGGGTTGACTCCAGCACGTTCAGAAGCGTCTGCGATGACAATTGGGAATGCTCCTCCGTATCATTGTTACTCGTTTCGTTAAGAATACTTTTAAGATTAGTCTCGACACTGTCATTCGTATCAACCGTGCGCGTTCTTCGACGTGCTGATCTTTTATTTCTCGTCGCGGAATTAGTTCCTGGTGATTTTTCAATAGCCACTTCCTGGGTCGACTCCAGGACGTTACGAAGTGTCTGTGAGGACATTTGGGAATGCTCCATCGCTTCGTCGTTATTGCTCGTTTCGTTAAGCACACTTCTAAGATTAGTTTCGATATTGTCATTCAAAGTTTCCTCGGCGTCTTCAGAATTCGCCGCAGGCTTTTTGATTCTTCTGTACGTTTTTCTACGCGATCGACTCGTCTGTTTTTCGGATGCTGCTTTACGCGACGTCTCAACAATTTCATCGATCCTTTGAGTCGGAGCCATTTCGTAATCTATGTTATTGTGCTCGTTGTTTTCACTGGACATATTTGACGCTTTTTCAGCTGGTTCTGTACCATTAAATTCTAGAATTTGCGTAGGCTGTGACTCGATGTTTATCCGCTGATCGTCCTTAGAAGGAATTTGCGTTGGTGCTGTAGAAAAATCAACGTCTTCTTCAAGGACAGTCACGGGATCTTTACTACCTGAAAGATTTGACGATTTATTTCTTTCTTTAATCGCCTCCTGCTCTTCACTGCTGATTTTCTGAGTGAGAGCATCGAATATATCATCATCGCCATTAGATTCCTCGATGCTCGAATTCTTTGATTGCTTTGCTTTGGAATCTTCTTTTTTCTTATCCTTCTGTATGAATGATTGAAAGATTCCTTCCTCGTCTGTTTCTGAATCGTCCTTAGTCTCGGACTGGCCTGGACTCTTCGATTTCTTTTTAGGACAATAATCCTCAAAAATTCCTTCCTCATCTGTTTCTGAATCGTCCTTCGTCTCGGACTTGCCTGGACTCTTTGATTTCTTTTTAGGACAATAATCTTCAAAAACTCCCTCCTCGTCTGTTTCACAGTCATCATACATTGTTGTCCCCGATACCTTTGATTTTTCCTTATCGATGCACTGAGTCGGTACATCGTATATATCAGTATTTACATCATTATTAGAATCAATATTTACATTAAAATTAACTTTCGACGAAGCTTCAATGACGCTTCCATCTTTGGAATTACCACCGCGGGCAATTGATTCACCAGACTGTTTCTTAAGATCATTAAGATTGCTGTCATTGAATTCATCGTTAAAATCATCAGCCCTTATCAGAATGATGCTGCCTTCCGTGTCGGAACGTTCGTCGTTGTCGCCAACGTAAATATTCACCGGGCTGGACGGCAATGAAACGTTCAAAAGATTCTGCCCGGACGAATTTGAATTTTGTGAAGGATTCAGCGTCTCTTCCTGGCTCATCGACTTTCTAATTTCCTCCACAATCTTCTCCTCCTCATTCCCTTTGCTCGCTTTTCCACCTTTCTCCTCACCAGCGACAAACGTCTGCGTTTCCGCATCATGGATATCGAACGCTGCTTGCGATTCGTTTTGATTCCCTTGCGAATAACTTTCGGTTTCCTTATCAAAAATACTGACCTCTTCCTTTTGACTTTCATTTTCAGACGTCCTCGCCAGCTCATTCTCATCCAACGAGATACCATTGATCTTCTCCGCAGCATCAGCGGATACATTTGCCGTATGATTTTTGGAATTACGTTGTGCAGGCAAGGAAGGAAGTCGAAAGACATTCGATTTCTCGCGCTGAGTACCAGGTATAACGGAATTGTCACTTTCGCACGTGGACGAATTATTCTACACAAATACACAATGGGACCAGTATCCTTAAATTTAAGGTGTCTACGTAATTCCATTAAACCTTATTATCCACTCAAACTCACCAATGAAGAATCAGGTGTATCAGGAATGACATTCCTTTCCTTATTTTTAACGTTTTCTGCTGCCGGCGTTGCTGGTATCATAGAATTCTCTATCGAGACGTCCTCGTTATCATTCAGTACCTTATAGGTGGCTTTTATTTGGCCCATAGTGATAACGTTTCCGTCGTTCAGCTGATAGAAGAGACCAGGTCGAAGACACCGCTAACGGAACAGACATAATTTAACGTAAGGAAACTGTCTCAAGCAAATTTCATTTGACTTGTTAGTGTTACAATAGAAAGGAATAAGTACTGCCATACCATGAGTCTATCATTCGGTAAGTATCTTGCAATTGCAACGTGTTACGCAATGAGATAAATATTTATAACACTCTATTTGGAGCAGACAATTATATTAAGAGATATAAAGGATAGCAGCCATTATTTACATTGTTGATTACAGTCCTGTTGGCGGATCTCAGGTCGCATATAAACGTGTCATTCCCTCTGCCTGCTTCGATCTCCGCGTGCTCCTTCGACACCGTCTGCAAATCAAGAGAAGAGAAATGTTTTCATTCACGACCTTATTAAGATTATCTCCTCGAGGTTGATCGAGCTGACGAATTCTGTATAAATGCAGTAAACAGTTTATCTGGCTTGTATCGTACCCGCCTATTTTTAGTCGCTACGGAGAGACACGTATAAGGTCAAAAATATCTGATCGATTATTGTCAAGGTCAGTTAGTTTTAATTCTCTCCCAGCATGAATATTCTTGTAAATTCATAAATGGCGGTAGCTGCTTATTTAGAGGAATAGATATTGGTGTGGCAATATGACTGATAAGGAACCCTGTTTCTTTTTTTAGGGATAATTATTACAGAGGCGTATGATAATTTCTGGATGGAATAATAGAATTCGGTACGCAAGGATGTTATCGGAATTTTTTAAAATGATAATTATGCTTACGCAATAATAAGACGAGGAGAAAGATAACAGCAGATATAACGAGTCAAGGAGAATCCGAGGAGTTAGTTATTGCAGGGAAGTTACGTGGATCAGATGTATATTGCAGGAGCAACGTAATGAAGTCGATCGTCCTGATACTTTTGAGTATCCTGAGCTCTGGCTATGCGGATGATGGGGAACCAAGAGTAAAGACACCTCTGGGAGTAGTCAAAGGATATTACAAGTTGTCTCACGAAGGTAGACAGTATGAGGCCTACGAAGGAATTCCCTATGCTATTCCACCAGTTGGGAAACTCAGGTTCAAGGTAAGCTGGAACAATTGTTATTGTCATAATTAATTCAAGAGTAATTTTTGCAATCGAATTCTTGGTGCAATGAGGACAGATACAATTTTTGTTAAACAGCCTCCGCGTGAGATAACAGCTTGGCCTGGGGAACTGCAAGCTACGAAATTTGGATCCCCGTGTCTGCAGTACGCTCATGTTCCTGAAAATCCTCAGGACCGCGTGGAGGGTGCAGAGGACTGTCTGTATTTAAATATCTATACGCCAGTCCGAGATAATAAAGATGAACTGATGCCTGTATTTTTCTGGATTCATGGCGGCGCCTTTCAGTTTGGCTCTAGCACGTTGTACAATCCTAAGTATTTGATGGATAGTGATGTTATACTGGTGACTATCCATTATCGTTTGGGACCCCTTGGTAGGTACTACGGAAAATTGTTACTTGCTGGAATAATCATTATTGAGGATGTAATAGGAAAAAGAATTGTGTTAAAGGTTTCCTGAGTACCGAGGACGATGTCGTTCCTGGTAACATGGGTTTGAAGGATCAGAGTATGGCGCTGAGATGGGTTTCTGAGAATATTGAATCTTTTGGTGGAGATTCCAAAAAGGTGACCTTGGTTGGATTGAGTGCTGGTGGTGCTAGCGTTCATTATCATTATCTATCACCGTGGAGTGCAGGCCTCTTTCAAAGTACTACAAGCATTTGAAGATATAATAATATTTTTATAACTTTGAAATGGATAACTGCTGTATATCTCATAGATGGAATGTCCATAAGTGGTACTGCGCTGGACTGCTGGACCCAAACTGAGAATTCTTTGGAAAAAGCGAAGAAGCTGGGTGCTCTTATGGGATGTCCTACGAACAGCAATAAAGAATTGGTTAGCTGTCTCAGATACCGTCCTGGCAGAGCCCTGGTGCAGGCTGTTGGGGATTTCATGGTACGACTGGATATATCTATCAAGATATCTATATGAGAATGAAATGAAATGCTTTATTCTTCCAGCCGTGGCTTTACAATCCTTACACTCCTTTCGGTCCAGTAGTTGAAAAAGCGGGCGATGCACCATTTATCAATCGTTCTCCCATGGAAATAATTAGCAGCGGTGCTGTACAGGATGTTCCTTGGATCACAGGAGTTGTAAGCGAGGAAGGACTATACCCTGTTGCTGGTAAAAATGACTGCCAATAACCTTGTAACTAGGAGATTTCTATTTATTCTTGTCCCGTTATAGAATTTGCTGCAAACCAACAGCTCCTGAAGGAATTGGATGATAACTGGGAATTAATTGCACCTCATCTCCTGGACTTTAACTACACAGTACCAAAGGAGAAGCATATAGAGATTGCAAGGAAGATTAAAGAACATTATTTTGGATCAAAGCCAATAGACAAATTAAGTGTAAATCCCCTGATACAAATGGTGGGTGATCGACTCTTCGTTGTGGATGCAGAAAAAGCTGCCAGAGCTCAGGCGAAAGTTAACCAGAGTCCGGTTTGGTTTTATTATTTCTCATACAAAGGATCTTGGAGTAACAGCCAATGGTTAAGCGGTACCACGGATGACTTTGGTAAGAGAACAACTTATTTATATTTTTAGTACAACTGTCTTTCATTCGTATCTTTCATAGGTGTGAGCCATGGTGATGACGTTAGATACGTCTTGGATCTGTGGCTCAGAAATGACTTTAATGCGGAGGAAAGTGTCATGCAAAAGAAATTACTGAATCTCTGGGTTTCGTATGCCACAAAAAAGTAAACACATTTCACTGATCCTGCCTGAACAAAGTAACCAGGATACTCAATGTGTTCCAGGGTGCCTGATGTTGGAACAAAATGGCATGAGCTGGATTCATCTAAGAAGGATCTGTACTATCTCCACATTGCATCTCCTGATAGAATCTCTATGGAATCAAACTCGAATTTGGGAGAAAAGAATTTCTGGAGAACCATTGACTTCGATGAAAATACATTGGAGCGTTCGACCATCAAAGACGAATTTTAAAGATTTCAATTCATTGATATGCATGAATACCATGTCTAAAAATGCTTGAGCAAAGCATTATTCTTTTCATAAAACTATTTTGTTACTATCAATTATTAATGTAAAATAAAGCAAAATACATTTCTCAAGACACAACAGTGGATAATTAATCAAGAAATTGTTAACAAACGTATTACCGATCAAGTACTCATCTCCTTGTCATGAATTATTTTTATTCATTAACTTATCCAAAAATAAATAGCAAGCTTGATAAGAACGACATGCTCAAATTATGCTGCATATACAGTATTGCTATACTGCTGTTTCAGACAGTATAGAAGTAGATGCAGAAATGAATATCAACGGTCTCTCAAAGGGAAGGTTTGTCAGTGAAGACAAATTAATTCCCAAATAATAATATATATTGAAAATAACATTACTCACATTATGATTGATAACAATGTGACATCCTGGATGTCGTCCAATTTTATTGACACCCAACAGCACTGGATAATTAGTTGATCCGACAGATAGAATTCCGACCTGTACAGAGACAAATAATGTTCCTCAATCTTTATGATGTATCTCTACAAAAGTAAACTGTCAATATTCACCTGCTCCCTTGGTACATCATCCGATGAACAGTCGAGGACTTGCGTAGCGGGAAGATCCATATTGACTTATAAAAATTAATATTAAAGACAAAAGTTGCGTGCCATATATTTTAGAACGGCAATATGCGTACGTCAAAATATAACCTCACAACCGTAAAAAGCTCATCGTTCACTTTATCAGTAAAAAACCACAATGACAACGTTCAAAACACGTAAATAAATAAAAGAACAACAAGTAAAACTATACCCATGCAGTAAAATAACAATGAAAACTGTCAGTTCTCTTATTTAAAATAAACGACAGCCACGCGAATATTCATTCTCTCGCGACAAGAGAATCACCGGTTCCCGCCTTTTTTAAGATACAAACTTAGCATGCGATATACAGCACCGATGTAACCACAGCTTAAAATACTAGTTGTCGGAATAAACAAGATCTTAATATAAAATATAAACGTTTTCTTATCAAACTGCTGTTTATAAAAATCTTTAAGATTTCTTTTTAATTATATCAATTACATTCGTGATACGCGAAACGCAGTTTCCTTCGTCTTATGCAAATAAAAAAAAGCGTCAATTATGTTTTGGGACGATAAAGTTACTTTGCGAAATCGTAAATACAATTATATAACACTGTTAACATTTTTTAACGTATAGTCGAACAAACTATAATTTGGCAATCACATTATTTCAATGTTAACACACGCGAAAATTTGTTTCAAGCAGCTACGCAATCAGCCTGTACCAGCCACATTTCTTTTTTACGACAGCAGCGCCATACGCTTGTAACTAATAACAATTGTCCTGAACACGTAGGCAATGCATAAGTTATGACAGAATACGCAATTCGAACAATTAAAGATAAAATTGATTACTAACATCTCGTTAAAATTATTCGTCTTTATTAGGAGTACTTAATGAACTCTGACTTACGCGATACTATACATCTTGAAAAATATGATTGTATATGATTAACTGAATTATAACTTTGACGCACTTGGATGTAATATTTAATATAAATACACAATGGAAATTATTATTCTTTAATTAAAGAGGCTTGTAACCTTGGCTGGCACCGAATTAATAGCATAGAATTCGCTATCGAGGCGTCAGGATCACCCAGCATCTTGGAGATGACTTTCATTTATCCTATAGTGATTTTTCCATGGTTCAGCCAATAGAAAAAAAGCCGGTTGAAGAAATCGCTGACGGAACAGACCTAATATAACATTTTAAAAAACCGTATCAATTATACTTGTGATCTTAGGTTTATCTTCTCTATGTCGATTAAACGAATTTTGTCCATGAGAAACAAAAAGATTTCTACTGGGTAGCATTCGCGTTTTACGATGCTAAAACTTTCCGATGCAACGGGGGATTTTAATGATATAAAAATATTTTGACATATGCGTATTAAAACTGTAATAATACACCACTGTCATAAATAATCCCGTTATCTGAGAAATTATCAACAAAGCGCACACTTGTCGCAAAACGAGAATTCCCGTTTCCCGTCGGGAATGTGTTAAATAATTGTCATTACAAAAAAAGACCGTCTTCTCAGTGAGGAATATTCATATTTCTGACGAGCCTATACTCAAAATTTCAGACGAGCTGCTGAACTGATTGGGTTGAAATTTTGAACGTCGCTGAAGTTTCTGATGCAGAAGACCCAATAATCTTTGCAGATGCCAAGTAATCCGCAGCTTCAAATCAGGACACAGTCAAAATAATTTTTTTTACTACGGCGATCCTGTTGCTTTGGTATTTTCCATTTGGAAAATTTATTTTAGTATAACTCTGGGTATTCGACCTTGGAGATTACATTAAAATTAACATTTATTTTCCAACGAAGTAACAAGATTACTACATTTGACGATTATCGTCTCACTTATGCAACTAAGACTGTTATCAGAAACTATTTGAATTCTTAAAACTTGTACTTACGCAATAATCGAGAATAAAACAGAGCAAAAGTTATCACAAGTCAAGTAGAGCCCGTCGATTTAGTTACTGCAGGAAAGTTATCTGGATCGGATCCACATTGGAAGTCGTCGTGATGAAGTTGATCAGCCTAGTGGTTTTGATTATCCTGAGCTTTGTCTTTGCGGATAATGAAGGTCCAAGGGTAAGGACACCTCTAGGAAGAATAAAAGGATATTACAAATTGTCTCAAAAAGGTAGGCAGTATGAAGCCTATGAAGGGATTCCTTACGCTCTTCCGCCAGTTGGGAAACTCAGATTCAAGGTAAACTGGAAGACTAATTATAGATACTTGATTGGAAAGGATATAGAATTAAGTTCCTGGCATGATACGTAGACGCATAATTATTACTACACAGCCTCCACAACGGGTAACAGCTTGGCCTGGGGAACTGCAAGCGACAAGATTTTCATCTCAATGTCTGCAGTATTCACACACTGTTAATCAATCTAAGGATCACGTAGAGGGTGCAGAGGATTGTCTGTATCTGAACGTTTACGTACCAGTACGAGATAATAGAAATGAATTGATACCTGTATTTTTTTGGATTCATGGCGGTGCCTTTCAGTTTGGCACTGGCATGATTTATGGCCCTAAGTATTTGATGGATAGTGATGTTATACTAGTGACTATCAATTACCGTCTGGGACCGCTTGGTAGGTACTACGGAAAATTGTTACTTGCTGGAATCATCATTATTGAGGATGTAATAGGAAAAAGAATTGTGTTAAAGGTTTCCTGAGTACCGAGGACGATGTCGTTCCTGGT
>JARQST010000690.1:0-14297 GCA_030142225.1 Pachycephus smyrnensis
TAACTATTAATGTATATTAAGAAGTTAAGAAGGCAAGTATTGACGATTATTGACTTCTTGACTTCTTAATTAACAATGATACAATAGTGCGTGGTCTACTACTACCTATTGTGAAACCCGTGCCAAAACCCAACCGAACAGGGCCCTATACCGTATTGCGGGCGCTCGATTAAATTTATGCACGGGATGTTTAAACTGACAGGACCTGTTAAAGTATCTTTTGTATCGCTGGTTCACGAATATTAAAAAATACTAATCGTATAAAACTGTTTGTTGTTATTTAAAAAGACAATTAACCGCTTTCTAGCGAACCGAAATAAGAAAAAGTTACGTTGTGGTGCCCTGTATAGGAAACAACGTTGCACAGTACGGGCGACCTCATTGGGGGTTCTATGATTAAGCCCGATTAGACCTTAGTGTAAAATGTTGGACTATATAATCTGTTATGGACGCCTCTGTTGAGCCTAACAGGGCCTTAGTATGGAATTCCCACTATAGATGCCACACCTTAGTCTAACAAGACCCTTTATTTTATCGCAGCTGCCCAACTAAATTTCTGCACGGGACGTCATACAAACGTACAAAAGTATAGTCACGTATTTCCACGACTTGCCACAACGCGGGGCAGCACCGTCAACTTGGAATTCATCGAGCCGTTCCTTTCCCCCTTAAGATAGCACAGAACTTCAATGCTAGATCTTTGTACGTTCAGTTTTTCTAGAAAAAAAGTTGTTAGCTTACATGGATGAATCGATCTTTATAATGCCCTGTCCCCAAAGTTATCAATTCGCACGTTTATATATATGCACACACAGAGTGTATCAACTAAGATGCACGTTTGCGGTTTGCGGCAAATAATAATAATATGCCCATTCGATGCGTAATCAAAAAGTGTTCGATAGTTGCCACATCAGATTTTTGAAATCGTGCACCGTTTCGCCGTAAACCGTAAACGAGCATCTTAGCTGAAACACTCTGTATATAGGTTGTAACGTATTTTCATTCCAACGGGATGGAGGGAACTTACGCACAAGCCAATTCTCGCGACTATCGCGTCGACGTCCAAAGAGCCTCTAAGCAAGGTGTTGGGCGCCAGGTTCCAGACGAGAACCACATATCAAAATTCGTTCTATCGTGCCCCCCTTGGCTAACTCAGCTACGCGGAGGCGGCGGGATTCGGAACAACAGGTCGGAAAGGTCAGACGATCACGCGACACAGAAAATAATACAATTACACGATCGGTTCAATAAATAAAAAAATGGCTCGGTTTATTTGAGGGCCGGTGGCGCGAAGCGCGACGGTCTCTTACAATTCCGAATTAATAATTTAACAAAGAAAAAGAATAAAGAATACAATAATTTCCATTCGGTTCGCGGGTGCGGCTCTTCCGCGATTTACGCGATACAATAAATTTCCTAATATTGAGCGCACAAGAACAAAAACTTGAACGATTGGTACTGCGCGTACCTTCGAACGTTAATTTCAATAATCAAATAAATTCCAGAGAATCTCAACGCGGCTAAGCCACGGACAACAATCATACAGCTAAACCGACCGTCAAGGACCTTAACGTGAACTTCGCGTTCATCAAAATCGTACATCAAATTCAAATAAAAAATCAAACCAAAGATCTCGATTTACAATTCGACACAAAACAGAAATCTTCCAAAGAGAAACGACATAAAACCAGTGAACCCTGCCGGTCGACGGATTCTCGTGCCTGTCTATACGCGAGGTCAAACAAATCAAAAGGGAGGTCACCCCTACGCGTCTTGAACGCGTTATCGAACGAACTAATTCAAAAATCGCACGAAAATACGTCGCTCACACAAAAGAAAAGCACGCGCTTACCGAAGTAACTCCCGAAACGCGTAATCCCCAAAAATGACACTAACATAAGTGCACCCGCGGCGTACTCGTACTTTCGTCAAACTCAACAAGTCAAAATTCAAAAGCCTCGACCACGGGTACTCTCCAAACGTCCAAGCAGGATTGATTCTTGATCCTCACGCGCTTTGTCTCCGCGTGAGGGGTAGCACCCCCTCCGTTAGGCTAATTGGCGGCGATTTGTCCTGTGGACGAATCCTTCAACCCAAAGTCTGCGCCACGCGCCATATTCGAAGATGTCATCCCGACATGTAATTGTTGAAGTCGCGGACAGCTGTACGGGCTGTCTCGCGGTGGGCTTCTTCATCCCAAATCGCGCGGGGGTTCACCAAGCGTCCCCGGATTCCACAACTCGCGGATATTTATTACAGAAGAAAAACCTGGCGGTGGGTGGTATGCCATAGGGGTCGTAGCGGTGCTTATTCCTCGTGGCGCTTCGCGCGCCACTCTCCGTCAGTTCGAAGTTGGTGCTCAACCGGGTAGAGTACGTTGCGTCTAGCGAGACGTGGCCAGCTGTACCGCGTTGCGCGCGCCTCTTGGGTCCGTAGAGGGGCTCTTCGTTGCTCGCGGGAGTAATCGTCCCTTCTCGCGTCGCAGCCTCCTCCTCCAGTCCTCCGGCTAGCTCTTCTTCCTCGCTCGCACTACCGGGATTCCGGCAAGCGAGCGCGCGCTCTTGAAATACCAGTAGAGTACACACAAAATAAAAGAACAAAAGAATCAATAATCAAATTCATGTGAAACAAGTAAGGCCCTTGTGGTCGGTGAATCCTGCCTGGACTCGTTCGCCCTACGCCATTCTCGCGTTTAGGCGCATTTCCTGCCGAGGACTTGACGGGTGCAAACCACCACGTCACAAGGTATACAGTTACTCCAAGACATTATGTCCATGTTTTTAATCTCACGTTATATCTATACCTTAATTATTTTTTAAATTGCCTGACCTTAATCATTACCCAGTTTGAAACACTACTTTTTCTATATAATTCTGTCCTTCTTCCCCTTTGTTTCTTTTTTGTGCGTCTCACTTCGGGCATGTTCCAAAATAATTCCTTTTCCAGATTCCCGTTATTATATCATAAACCAAGTTTTTCGGATTTCGCTCTCTTCTTACCTAAATACTTTGTTATGTAAGGTGACCACCCCACCGTAACTTTTGAATCGTTCGTCCAATTGAAAAAAAGTCGAAACGGTTTTAAATGGTTACGAATGAAGTTTCACATAGCCGTTTTTTTAAATCATTCCTTGAAACGGTCCAGCATATACTCTTATGTTTTGGAGAGTAAACTAAATGGTTTCTCCAATATTCGTGAAGAGTATAAAAACGTGAGTATATCACTTTCAATACATTGACAATACGATGCCCGATATAGTTAGAAGTAAGACCAGTTTAGAGGTGAAAATTACCCTGTCGACAGGCAACCCGTCCAGGAATAATCTTACGTGAATTGTACTACCTGTTTTGTAAGAAACCAGTTGTTTGACAACGCCGGACATGGATCATTAAATTACCAGTGATGAGACTAAGTGGTAGGCTCCATGATAGAAAACTGCAAATAAGATTTTAAAAAAATCTGGGAGATCATGTTACACACCGATCGACCAGATTACATGGTTTTAGAAATAAGACACTCCCGGGTGTCTCTAAAACGCTGGGTCCCACATATCCAGCTATCCCCATTCCTCTAACCTTAAATACTTCGCTATAAAAATGTAAAATAAATATTATAAAAATAAGTCTTCCTTATTCTTCAAGTTAGTCAGGGTTAGAATGTTGTATGAGTAAACGCTCTCGTGGATTTTCCACACATCTTATCATTGAGTTGGGTCATGACAGAATGCAAACTAAGATGTTGCAATCGGAAATATTATAAGGAGATTAGAAGTACTTGAAGTACAAGTATTTGAAGTTAGAAAGGAAAGCGAAAAATTGGTATCAAGAGACTCGGTCGAGTCTGACGTCAAGTACAGATTACGTATTTATTTGAGATATTACCGAATTTTATACAAATAGGTGTATTTATTTAGAGTAGCAAATACATAACTCAACTTGTCATAGAAGAAACTCCATTGTATGTAATACAAGTCTACTACTTATATGGATTGTGTTCAAATACAAATTTCATTGAAAATATTAGTGTATCCCAAATTATCAAAGAAACATTTTGTGTAATTTGGCGTAATTCACGTGCGACGAAATGATGAAATTTAAAAACTAATTTATCTTCGAATGAATTTTTCAAAATTTTAATAAAAATAACGGCATGAAAGAAAACAGCATTGTTTATTCCCAAAATTAGCAAAAGATTAAAGATTTGTTCTTCCTACACGGAGAGAATTAAATGCTAAAAATTATCCTGACTGTCAAGGTAATCGTGGAACATCATGACATTGTAGCCTATATTATAGACCTACATTTGAAATAATAATGTAATTATAGTGAAATATTCTGCAGATGACATTAAATTTTACGAAATTGTATGATAAGATATTTTAAAATATACTTAATTTAGTACGATTTTTTACTCTATTAAAGTTAAAAGTGTAAGTAAACTGTCAAAATGTCCGATGTTCGCGTGAAATTTTACCATGCTGTATATTACTCTGCGTCGTTTAATGTTCATCTGTGAAAAAGCATTGTAGATACTTACAATTTTTCCTCGTAATCTCTGTACATTTTACCATACTGTAAGTATTGATAATCAATCAGCATCGATCTAGGGCTATCTTCAGTCGAACCAGGAATTCGACCATATGCGATAACAGTCGAAGATCAACCTAGGTCATTACCACCATTTTCTGTACTTTTTACTTTTTACTAGATTTATAGAAAGTTTTTATTGTAAGAAGGTAAATTTTACCATACTCTTTGTAAAAATTTATTGGCTGTACTTTTTACCATGCTGATTGGAAAATTCACTTGTGACAAACAATGATTACTATGGTAATATCAAAAAAGATCAATATGACAAGATGTCCCAAGGTTACCCTTTTCACGGTAATTTTTATCGTGAATTTTGCAGGAATTTTTAGCATTTTATTCTCTTTGTGTATATACTTCAATCCTGGTCGCTGGAAGCATTATTTTGAAAATCTAAAAAACTCATTTCACAAAGCCTACTATTTGGAAGAAAATGATAGTGATGAAAAGTGTAATTACATATCATGTTAGTTGCTGCAGCTATGTATACGTCGTTAAAACCAGTTATCTACTTTCACTTTATAGATTATCATTCAAAGTGAAAAGTTTAAATAATCTGAGAACAAACCTCCGTCCAAAAGTCGCAAGATAGATATGTGCACACAGCAGTATAATATTGTAGAGAATACAGGAAAAATTGTAATAAGAACAACGAGGTTTGGTCAATACTCTAGTCAGGGTTTATTTTTCAGAGCTTCCCGTACAGGCGCCGGTTCCCTACTGACTCGCTTCTTATTGTTCGTCGGAGCCGCCAAGCAGGGGAAGGGGATAGGGAGGACAATTCGGACAATAATACCCGCGACCGCTCCGTTCCTACACTCGGCCATCCTGGTTGACAGCTGTCCTCAGATGTCCTCGGCGTCCTCCTCTGTACTATCTACGTCGCTATCATTGTCGCTGATCCAGGGCTTCATGAAGTCGGCAGATGTAGTTGCTTGTCGCGGTCCTTCATGCTCGCCAATCTTGCTGACAACATAGCAGTCGTGGTTCAATGCTTCTCGGATAATGTAAGGTCCTAAGAACTTTATTGCTAGTTTTAGGCCTGGTTTTAATTGTGTCCTCTTAATAGCTACTAGATCATCGACTGCATAGCGTGTGGCCTCTTTCCGTCCTTTGTTGTAACTCCATCTATTTTCTCTTTGTATTTTTGCAAGGCTTTCCCTTACCTGGCTTCTCAGTTCGTCTCGGCCTACCTGAAACATCGTTGCCTACTCTTCTTCTATCAATTCACGGACTTCAGGACAGTCTTTCAGCCTCGTCTGGACCCCGAAAAGAAGCTGGGATGGTGTGGCGTTGGTACTACGGCTCAATGTGGCATTGAGGAACTTTTGTGCCGTGTCTACGTATTTGAACCATTCCTCGGGTTTCGGAGCAGCCAAGTTGATGAGGAGCGGGATGAGGGTACGGTTGACCCGTTCGACCTGTCCGTTTGCACGGGGTACACCCGTAGTAATAAGGACATGCTGGATGCTCTCCTCTCGACAATAACTCTCGAATTCATTTGATGTGAATGCCGACCCCCGATCGGAAATAATTCTACGCGGGTTCCCGAAAAGCACTGCTTGTTTTCGAAGCCGGACGATTACTTCTGCAGCGTTTGACGATCTTGTGGTGTAGAGCCAGATGAATTTGCTGAAGGCATCCACAACGACGAGAATGTATCGGTAACTCTTCTTGGTAGAGGGCAAAGGTCCTAAGTGGTCAATGTGAAACACGTCTAAGGGCACCTCGCCCTTGTCGAGAGGGTGCAGCCAACCCTCCTGTCGGCCATGTTTTTTTTCCGATAGGATGCAGTTGATGCATCTCCGAATAACTTTATCGACGCGAGGCCGCATGTTGCGGAACCAACAGTCCTTCCTCAATACTGCTTCCGTTTTACTAACCCCAAAATGTCCAATTTCATGTACACGCTGGATTATCTGCGATTGCATAGCCGCGGGTACCACAAATCATCTATCTCCACCTTCGTCTTGCTTAAACAAGAGATCTCGACTGACAACAAATCCATCCGATGGCCGTGAACTCGTATGATCGATAATTCGTTTTAGTTCTTCATCAGCTCACTGGGCTTTCTTCAGTCGCACGATAAGGCCGTCGGTATCTTCGTTTATCAGTAGGCAACATGGAAGGGCGTTGCGACTCAATGCATCTACGTGCTGCATTTATTTCCCGGCTCTATGCTCGATGGTGTATTGAAACTCCTCTAAGAGCAACGCCCAGCGAGCCACTCGCACGCATAGATCACGCTTGCGCATCGTCATCACAAACGCCTGACAGTCGGTGATGATCTTAAACGAGATTCCTAACACCCGTGTAGAAAAGTATCTGGGTATCCCAGATTAAATAAAGGCCCCAGCCGGGCATTAGAATGGCTTCCATTATAAGGGCATCCTAACGTTTGCCCAACTTGGACCAAGATGGAGCTCATCAATGCACTTAAAGATGTTTATATCTATGCTGACCCAACTATTGCCCATCTTGGGGCAAGTTTGGGTTTATATATGCGTCCATGATATTTAAATCTGGGTTGGCCTCAGTATTACCTAGCTTGGGCTAAGTTAGGGTTTACGCATGTACCCAAGATAATGTTAAATTTAGTTTTTCCAATGATTATTGTTGCACTGTAATTGGTTCACGAGTTTAATGTGTTTTTTTTTACAGTTCGCAAACAATAAAATCCTTAGCAAATTACTAAATTTTCCATAAAGTAATGTTTATTAAGTCTTCCATAAAATCACGTATTTGTAAAAATAAAAAAATTATATATTTATCACTACAAAACCATGCATATGTATGATTTGTAACAAAGAGCCGCGTTCTATATTTGCTAAATATTTCATTGCTTGCGAACTATCAAATAACACATGGAAAATGGGGATAGACTATAGGTTATACGCATAAGCCTATATATAACGGATAAATACAATGTTAGACATATTGTAACGTCCGAATGACGATTTCATACTATCGATAAAGTAGGAAGCGAAAAAACCGAATAAATCTACTCTACCGATTTTTGAGTGGCCTGTTTAGGGTCAAACCTTTCGGAATTTTACCCGGGATCGGCCAGTTACTTGCACCCTGAGACGTTGAGAGTCATGCGACGTTGTGGATAATAGACGGACGGTTACCGACGGACGATGAGAATTCAAGACGTAGGGCGATCTTTAATGGATCTTAGATCCTTGTCGAGGATAACGTTATACCTTAAGGTTCAATATGATAATTAAGTAGTAGACTCAACAGGAATAATTGAGAATAATTGCGAGATATCAAAATAATCACTGAGCAAAATATGATAACTATTTTATTTAAAAATCTGAAGGTTGAACAGTTGGAATTATAAGATAACTCAATATGATTAGATTTTACTGAAAAATGATAAAATTGATCTCGAAATAACGCTATCTTCGCTGGGTTTCAAATAGAATAAATCAAATTGAGGATCCACCTTGCAGATAAAAGATTGAGGGATTGTAAGAGGGTTCAGGGAGTGTAGGAGTAATAAACACAGTAAAATCAACACAGTATTTGCAATTAAAAATAAAATAAAAGCAACTTACGTTTATTGAGATTATTCTCAATAATGATACAAGAAGACCAAATGAGACTTCGAATTTGGAAGTAGTGGCAAAAGACTTGATATAGACTTAGAATTCTGGAATTATTCTTGATGTTCGGACTTAGAATTTGTAATTAGATCCTTACTTGGATACAAAGGACTGTGTCATCTGACTGACTTGACTTCTGACCCGCGACTGATCCCTATGGCTACTGATGGCCTAGATACTGGCCTACGTGTCTTTTGTCACTAGTTCTGAGAAAAAGCTTTACTAAGAATAATAATGATGTGCCGCTGATCAAAAAGGATGATGCAATCAAATATGTAAGCTAGGATGTCTTGTCATCGAAATGCGGAGGATGGGTATCGAGAGCAATGAGTCACCATCGGAGATTTATTTTAGGCTATCGATGCGGATTGACGAATCTATCGATGTACGTAATATAGTATTGGGTTAGCAACAGAGGAAGGTTAAATAAGGATATAGGTTCTCATTCGGACGTAACAATATTTTATTTATAAATTTTAGACTTTCCAACGTTTCAGACACATTCTTCAAGTATGAAGTAGTGACATAACGAAACAACATCTACTGTTTCTATGTAATTTCATTAAAATTAATTTGCGTTTTACGTAGCTTACCGAGCAAATCATGTTACTGGAAGTGTTAGAGGGAATTTTCCAGGTTTCAAGAACGTTCGATTTTACAGGAAACGAATACACTATTTTTTTCGTTTTCCAAACTTTTCCGCAAATTGAAATGGATGACAGTACATCAGTACTCTGACCATAGATTTTTTCAATTTGCATAATATAGCCGTTACTTAGAAGAACAACATTGTTTGGTGCTTTGCTTGTTATCACAGTTGAAAAATTTATAGTTATCTTCGATATTATTAAGTTCTCATTCACTACTTTAATTTTATGCACCTTGAATTCATTTGGTAATGTCATTTTTGTAGATTTAAAAAATTTTTTTTCATGTCCTCTACGACAAACTTGGGCGATTGGTTTGACAGCAGTTCGCAGCGTGCGTTTCAATGCAGCTAAACCATTTTCAAATGGAAAACAGTTTATTCTACTTAAAGAACAACCAAAATTGATAACGTCATCAGCTATGTGGACAAGATTGTGCATGTTCAGCATTTGTGCAGCGGAACCATATATTAATGGTAAAACTAAAACAAATTTTTCCAAACATGTTTTGGCAAATGCATTAAAATGCATTGCAAGTTGATCACTGCATAAAATTCGAAATGCAACATGCAATAACAAAAAATGTTTGTATATATTTTCACAAAAAATATTCCTTAAAACAATAGGACCTGCATATAAAAGAAAAAAACGTAACTCTGTTGCCTTCCATTGACGAACACAAAAAATTGATCTCACTTTCCTCTGAAATTCTGAGGGTTGTTATAGTTTTAAGCACAACAGTCTTCGCGAAATTTCATTTTTTTGTCTCCTACTCAAACGAACTGTGAATGGCCAACACATAAGCAGTTCCAATATTTTTTTCATTGCACCTACACATGCTAAGTGCATAAAATCTAAAGCGAAAGCAGTTACCATGTTAACTTCTGGTAGTATTGATTCCAAAGGGAATACACCAGTGTGGTGTTCAGGGTCGTCATGGCTTCGAAATGATTCATTGGTTCTTGATTTATGATGAACACCGGGATAAACAACTTTTGAGTCTGTATTCCATACACCGTGCATCTCTCACATGCACCATAGCCACCGTGTCCTTTTGTACATTTTAAGTACGACCGCGCTGGTGTGTCCGCAACAAAGCACTTTAAACGAACTATATATTTCTTATCAGATAATATAATGCCGCGTTCTTGTAAGATATTTATCTCATTTATAAAACGAGCAAGATAATCATTCAATTTTTTGGGTTTACTATCCCCGCAATAAATAGCCGCTGTAAATGGTTTGTATATATCAGGAATATAGTGCACTTTGCACAGAATTGGCCAGAAACATTTTCCTTTTGATTTTGCCAAAGGCAATCCGTCTATATTTATAATTAACTCAATATCACCTTTGTGAAAATTGATATTAATGCAAGACTCAAGACCTTTTGCGATCCTTGAGTATACGAACTCACCAGAAGTTCCCTCAGGAGATGAATCTTCCATTTGATGAATTTCATACTCCGCTAATGCTGTGCGAAGTAGCGTTTTCGAAGATTTTGGCAAATCGGGAAGAACATTTTTGCGTAAAATGTTTAATAATTTATCTAACGCAGAACAGGTAATATTGAACTCAGAAGCCCAAGCTCGTAGTTCCTCAATTTCCGTATTTTTATTTCTGTTTGATCTGGAAAATCAACTGTTAGTAGCTCTTGTGGACCAACTGATGATTGTAGCTCTTCTTGAAAATCATCTGCCTGCTCTTCAATATGTTGAATTCGAGGCTGCGGCAATTTTAACTTCATCAAACTCTTCGGGGTGAGGCACCTGCAATTGGTTTTCCTCTACAATAAATACAATAGTTTGAATTCAATCACACGTTATCACTATTACAATAAGCTTACTGATAGGAAAATGAATATTTTACCATCCACATTTATATTATTGTCGTATTCATCCACGTGTGTGCCTCTCGTTTGCAGTATTTCATTAATGTCATCTTCATATTCTTTTTGGAGTGTCCGACTTTTCGTTTGCGAAGTTGGGCTTGTACCTTATTACGTTCATCCATAACAATACAATATCATAAACAACTAAAACAACGATTTAATTTTTCTGTTTTCCACTATGCCCCGTTATACAGTTTCAAACTCTACATACAGTTTCAAACTCTACAAACATTACTTTGTGTTTAAGTCAAAATGAGAAATAAAATACAAACTGAGAAACGAACTGTTGGTAGTGCAGCGACGTGTTACGCAAGACTAAGAGTAAAAACTATTTTATGATTTACTTTGATTTTTATTTTTTAAATTATTTATTTAATTTATTAATTTTATAAAAATTTATTATAAAATAAAATTAGTAAAAATAAATCTGAATATAAAAGATTAAAATTTAAATTGAAGTGGTCACAACTACGTGGCGCTCTCATCGATTTTCGCCCGTTGGCAGTTCTCCCGCGCATAAGAGCACGTGCGTTTAAATTCTTTCTTTTATGTAATTGACAATGCATGTAGAAAAATGAATGATTAACTTTTATAATAGATTCGAAATTAATACCCGAAGAGAATGACAAAATTCAAACAAAGTTTAATATTATTTGCATAGGAAGGGTTGATCCTTACTTGGAACGTGATGACTATTCAGAATCAGAAAAGAATGCAGTCGAAAACTCAGTGAATGAATCTACTCTGATGCAGCATACTATTCAAAAATATTTTAAAGGTACTGCTTACTTTTATCTGGTAACATGGAAATTTTTAGAATAAATTTTCATACCTAACGCTTGTCGCGGATTCATCACTCATATATGTGGCATTAAAGAAACTAACGCTGGAACTCACTTCCCTGTCGGAGGAAGTTCATTCATTACGCAATTCTGTCGAACGGGCAATGAATACCAAAATTAATAAAATTTCGATTATGAGCATTAGGGAAAAATATAATTTTACTAAGCTAGAAACAGTAAATCAATTCAACTTATTCAACGAACGCCTCAAACATGATGAAGATTTTATAAAAGACTGAAAGTTTATTGACCTTGGTTTTGATATCTCTGTCTCTATCGTGCAATCTCGATGGTCACAATTACAGAAGGCTGCAATGGAATACTTACTTGATTCTGCAGTAAAATCTACGGTTAGTAGCAGTTATAAAAAAATGTTTGATAGAAAACTTGCTATGAAGTGCACTGCAATCAAGCAATCTAATAATAAATTAGTATTAAAGGGAACTGCCTTCTACAACCTTCTTTTTGGTATGTGTGCACAATTTTTTACGGCTTGAATATAATTTTAATATCCCTTATTCTCTCAAATAATATTGCATTTCTTTAAAAATAAATTTCAGACTTTATTATTCGCGTCCACGAGTCAGAAGGCGGGTCAATAACAGAAAAATGTTTCTACCAGACATTATCGACTTGTCTAACTAAGTCTAAGGATTGGGACGGCTGTAGAAAGTTACGCAAATTATATGCAGCAACATCAAAAGATTGATTGTTGATAAAATGTAAATATGCTATACAGAAATTGTATATTATTTGCCATTTTGACATAATTTATGATTATTTGGATCTGTGCTAAGAATAGTTTTTGAAGATTTTTACGTAGAATTCTTATTAACTAGACTTGACTTAAATTATTCATTTATTTACAGAAACATATGAGGAAGGTGCAATAAGAATTGGGTCACGTCTTCTGTGGAGCAACTTTAAGGGGGAATGGAACAGCATTTTCTATGTGTGAGTGTGTCACACGTACGAGAGCTCGAAGCGAGGATACTTCGCACCCAAAAATCTCTGTACAAAAAGCACTATCAATAAATTGATGACACAAAATTAAAATCTTCCGATAATATAACTTTCCCTGCGGAGCCCAATTTTTTAATTATTGCTTTGAAAATGTATAAAACATACCTGAATATAGGCAGTGACAGCCTACGAATCTGTCATGGCGTCACGATAATAACTTTGCCGTTCGCTATCCCACACTCATCACACTGTTGCACAGCACCACCGATGAAAATCGAAAAAAGGGGCACGCAGGGAAAGTTTTATGTGTCTCAACTTTACACCACAGCACTGGGAATTACCACCTTATAGGGAATTTCGAGATTTTAGGGTGCGAACATGCGGAGTCGTCAACGCGCCAATTTGTCCCGCCTATAACTTCAGCTTCTTGCCACAGCAAGCGCTAGTAGTAGTACGGCTAGTCCCAACGTGCGCCAGTGGTGCTTATTTTGAATACTACAGCCAAAATTGTACAGGGAATGTTTTTATTTCAACGTAGCAATCTGTTGAGCATCACTAAGATGTGACATCATACAAAAGTGCAAAAGTATAGTCACGTATTTCCACGATTTGCCACAACGTGGGGCAGCACCGTCAATTTGGAGTTCGTCGAGTCGTTCCATTCCTCCTTAAGTTGTTCCTTTATAACCTAAATAGTTATCATAAAATCTATAAAAAAAACATGTTATTATAGATCGAATAAAATAAACAAGGTATAATAAAATAATTAATAATTATACTGCTTTTATTATTTATTCATTTACTTATTTCTACAAAATAAATGTAAGAATTGAATTGGCAAAACAGGGGCCAATATGGAAAGGAGATGGGTAAAAACTAGATACCCAATATTGGCAGAATGTGAACGACCTATATGGGCCCATGTAAGGCAATTAATATGGGCCCACAATTGGTAGCCTATATGGGCCCAAGACAAATAAGCGTGACATTTTGATATGGACCCAATATGGGCTACTGAACTTGGGCCTAAATAATAATGTGGCAAAATATCTTGGCCCCGGTTAACGCCCAGAGAAAATTTCTATACAGGCAGGTATACCCTAAATTTCTTCAGCGCCCTAATAATCGCGAGGACTTCGAGCTCATAGCTTGAATAGCGCTCTTCCGCGGGCGTAGTTTTGCCGCTCGCATAATAGACGGGATGTAATGTGCCGTCTTCGCTATCGTTTTGCAATAGAATAGCGCCGTATCCGTACATACAGGCATCCGTGTGTAATTCCGTTCTCCCGCGGACATCATATAATCGCAATACAGGCTGGCTACTAAGTACTAGTTTTAGTGCCTCGAATGCACGCCTTTCACGCTCATTAAAAGTGAACAGTGTATTCGCCCGAAGAAGATTCGTCAGTGGTCTAGCGAGAATGGAGTATTTAGGTATGAATTTACGAAAGTAACCGGTCAGGCCCGAAAAGCTTTGAATTTGCTTGACATTAGTGGGTGCCGCAAACTTCATAACCGCTTTGGTCTTGTGCTCCGACGGGCGGATACATCCGTTTCGTACGATATGACCAAGGTATTCGACGCTGTCCTGGAGAAAACGGCATTTTCCCCAGTTTATATCCAGTCCATGCCGTCTAGACGTTTCCAATACCGTCGCAAGGTTTCTCAATCCGTTCACACAACCCGTGTGGAAATTTTTTCCGGGCATTACTCGGGGCCAAGTTTATTTGCCACATTTGTATCTGGGCCCAAGATAG
>JARQST010000691.1:7231-19295 GCA_030142225.1 Pachycephus smyrnensis
GACGACGACGGAACTGAAATAAAATGATCTCGCTCGCCCTCTCAATACGCCCTGATCTCGTACACCAATCTCTTAGATTTTGGTGGAAATCAATTCAGAACCATCGATTCCTATAATGAATGTGTCAGTAACTTTTTCTCATACATAGCAGTCCATAAGATATTTGATTCCAAACACAGGTACAAGAGTTGACTCGGGTAAAGAGACTCGGCGGGTCGTGCCCTGTACAGCCGGCTGCCTGTACTTGGCGCGAGACTCGACTGAGTCTCTTGATAAAAAGATTCTTAGTTATTAAAGGGAAGGAAATAAAAAATATTTTCAACACTTTAAAAGTCCGAAATGTAGAAATAGGTGCAAAAGAACATTCTTCTTTGTTCTTCTTTAAAGAGAAACAAATAAATACAGAATAAACTATAAGTCTACATAGTTCACTTCAAATATTTCTTATAGATTGATCATTTTCTTATTGATGATTAATATTATTAAAAACCAAATTCATTTATTAATAGACAGTTGGGAACGAGTCAAAATGAGGTATGCTAAGGCAATAGTATACACTGTCACATGACTTCATTATCCACAATTTTTGTTAATGTTATAGTTCGACGGTTTTTAAGATTATTGACCGTGGAAAGTAAGGATTCATATTTCCTTTTCTGAAATATCAACTGACACCTATGTATTAATGATTTTGTACAGTATTTACTATTTGCGAATTATAACGCTTTCTGATTTAGCAATATTAAGCGCTTCAATAAATTTCTTTTTTTAAGGTCCGTAAGCACCTTACGAAACGTAAGAATGAGGTACATGAATTATTTTTAATCGTGTCGCGCTTTCGCATCTAAGAGTTAAGGCCCATTGCACACAAAACTGTCTTGCATTACATTATATTGACTTAAATTTTGTGTGTGGCCTTTAGTACGCGTAATACCACAAATTTACAGATTCCCACTTAAGATGTTACAGCTACGAAGAAAGCTGATCAGCTGCTCCCTAGTTCCCTTAATATAGTATCCTTCTGCAACCATAATAATGAAGCCGTTTCTCGGTTTCAGGATTACAACGACGACATTAGACAGGAACAGATGTGGGAGATGCAGATTTTGAGTACGCAAGGACGAGAAGGTTCGCAATCAGCGGATGCGCCTTCTAGTCCCGAGACGAATTCGGATGCTGCTAGTTCACCAACAGTGCCAACCACAGCTACTTCCGTTGATGCTCAACATGATTCCACTCCTAGGCGAAGTTCCTCGCCTCCCAACCCAGCGACGCTTAAGACTCAAGGCACCGTCCTCCAGACTGTTACCTCGACTCTAGGTGAGTAACTACTTCGTCCACTTATTCTACATTAACGCACATTTTTCATCAGCCCGTCTTCTTTCTTCCTTCCGGCTTCTAGGAGGTTCGACTGTACCATTTTTCATTACATTCACCTTACTCCATTGTTTAATTCCTAATTCCATCTAACCTCTTCTCCCTCTTTATTCATCCTATCCTTCCTAAAAAATATAATATGACGAATATGGATATCTAAAGCCAATGAATAAGGAATTCATTAACATGCGTAGATGCACAAATGCAAGAAAACAAAATAGACGATAACAAATATCGTGTCGGTATGATCCCATTGTCCAGTGTATTATAGTACGGGTCGATGTGTTGGCAGGGGGTCGCAAGCGTCCATTATTGCCAGGAGGCAGACCAGCAATGTCACCTACGAAACGAACTGTCATGTCTCTCCTGGCTCGGGCGCGTGCAGCACAAAACAAAGAGTCTCTCCAACCACCACCTTCAATCGTGGGTCCTACTCATCCTCAGCAGTCGGTGCCCCTCATTCAGGCTACCCTCCAGCTGCCAGCAGGAACTTTACAGCCGGGGACTCAAGCAACCCATGTTGGGGCTCAGGTATCTCAGCTCCAGTTAGCTGCTCAGTCGGTTCCACCGCATACCACAGCTTCTCAACGTCAGTCCATCATACCGCCACATACCCAGCAACAGGTTCTATCACCGGCGATACATGGCCTGCTACACGCACAGTGAGTATTCCTATGTCTGCCATGACTTTTGTAACTTGCATTTCACCTTTCACCTTTCATTCTGTGCCGTCTATTATTTCCCAAGAGATTTCCCGTATTAATAAACACGATGGACAAAGTTATCAACTGTGGGGAATAGACAGATATTCACAGGAATACAAGGCATTATACATATATATATACATTTATATGCGAGCTGTATTACAGATTCATATCAGGTTCGCTAAAGGAAACTTACTTGACTCCATTTTAATGCGCGGATACATCGCTATAGTCAAAACTTTGTTAGCATTAAGAAAATAAGGTAGAAAACAGATTTTCTGCGAAGTATGACTGCGGGTCACGCAATTACAACTTCCACATCCATCTCGGCAATAAAATTGCCATTTGTGTATGTATACTGTATTTTAAAGTCGAAGATGCTGGACATTCGCAAATATTGTTTAATCTACAACCCTAGCGTCATTTATTTCATAAATTGCAACTCGATCGAATTAACAGTTTTTGCTAAATACAGCTGGAATTTTAAGTAAATACTAAAACAAATATTTTTTTCTTCTTAAGGAGGTTATACTTAACTTCGAAAATGTTTATAGGAATCAATAAAGTGTCTTTATTCGTATTGATTTTAATTTTGTGACAAGTTTCAAGGCTTTGTAAAATCCCATCGACATATATAGGGTACCAATTTGATACGTACACTTTTCTCAAGGAATCCCTGCCAATAGTCTTATCCTACTTCGCGTAATCCCAGGGCTTTCTCTCGCTTTCCCGGCTTACTTTCCAAACAGTTGATCTCCCTCAATATTATTTTAGTACCTCAAGATAAGTTACGTCCGAACTCCATAGGAATAAGATTCTCCAATAAGTCATGATCGAAAATACCTTCATATTTTTTTTCTTTAGAAGCCACTACCATATCAGTAATATTAATTCGCTACCGTCGAGAATAAATAAAGAATAAAGTAATGCGCATGACGCGCGTTCATATTCAGCTTTATAACTTGAGTTCTACTTAACTTACAGTGCCCGTCATGCGCGACACGAGAGTAAGGCGGTTGAGCGCTTTATAAAAGCTTCTGTCATAATTATCTCGTCCACTAATAAAGTTAGCAAAAATTACATAAAACCATTTTTATTGTATATGAACAGGCACACATTTTTTCGAAACTTCTTTCGCTATTACGTACTGTTTCGCTACTATGACTATTTAAACATTTAAATTGTTAATAATAAAATTATACCAAAAATTCGACTTGGTAACCAAGATATTCTTAATAAGGATGTTGTAAAAAATTAAGATCACCAAGTTACCTCATGGACCTTGTCATGAACACAGGAGTTCATATATGGCGTACTTCTCACAATAAGAGAATGAAAGATTCTTTGAAACTCTTCCTAGAGAGTATTCGTATGTTGCTTTGTACAGTGTTAGAATGTTAAGTTGATTCTTTAATGCGTCTCCAAACTTTTAGCTACATTCTCAAAAAGTAAAACCTCACCGAAGTAGAAAAAGGTTTAGACTGTCTTCAGTCAACTGTACAATAACGATGCTTGAGGAACATATAAGCAAAAGAATTCATAACCTCTGCATTACAGTCTGGCACATAAAAATAGCACACCCTATTAATTTTGTAATTTGTATGAAATAGCTACTAGAAGTATAATACTTTATACATAAGTACTTTCAGTTATACCTCAGAGGTTGATTTCCGTGAATGTAAACATATTATTGGAGTCGTTATACTTACAATACAAATATTATTAACATAAATATTATGCGCTATCAAAATGATAGCACAAATCGAATATTTTCCTTTCTCAGTTGAACATAAGTACGTTAAACTATAAAATTGTGAAAGATGGGTTACGGGAAAAAATGGAGCAACAGCGAAATAGAAACAAATTTGATATTATTGGAAGAAAACGTTCAGTTGCAAAGATAGCTACGGTAATTAACAGAATCCGAAAGGTTAACCTTCCTGCGGGCACGAATTATTGAATTACAGGAGCGGGCGCGTCGTGTACAAAGTACACGGTGGAGTGTTAATAGAAATTTGAAGGGATCAGGCATTTTAGTGTAAAATAATGTTTATAAAATGTTTATAAAATGTAAAACTATATCATTTATATTCTTTTTAACCTCTTGACTGTCAAACCTATTTTCTGTTGTTCTAAAATTATGTCCATCCTACAGGTAAGTTAAATATATATCCTTAAGACGTTTAGGCAGTTAGAATCATTTTTTAAATCTTGTAGCCAAAGATTTTCAATTATGCCAAGTGACAACATTAGTTGTCTCCAGTCAATTTTTGAAAAACTAAAATACCGTTTTAACACATAAAATCTTTATCTGTCAACATATTAGTACAGAATATAATATAACAAATCCTTAATCGTTGTTATGATATGTGGTAAAACAATTATTGTTATTGTTAAAACACAGCTTTATGTTACATTTGGAGCACAGGAAGCGACTGAAACCTGTTTTACAGGGTCCACAACGTCTCTTTTCGGCGATGTGTGTAGGCCAATGATCGATTCTACCGTAACGAATAGGTTGGTTAGGTGGTTCATTTATTAAGACGTTTCATGTTTCGGAGCTTTTCGAAATGTCAGATAAATTGAGATGAATTGGTTCTGTCGGAACCACAGTAGAAATGCGACTTCTCGTTATCATTTTTGCCTATAAAATGATGAAATAGTGTCAAATAATACGATAATAAACAGGGAATTAAGAAAGAAATTACATTTACTACTGTAAAATCGCCAAATGTTACGCTTAAATTCGAGGATGTGCTATTTGACGCAAGTGCGTTCGCCAAATTGCATTTTTGGCAGCTGTAACAAGGCAAACGGTGGTATGACGCATATCACGGGCTTCATCTAGGCTAAACTGAACATACTGTGGTGTTCAAACTTTAACACACTCGATAATATAAGTTTGGAAGGGGTTTAAAATGAACATTGCCATTTGGCAACGTTAACAGACAAGAGATTAATTAATACAATGAGAAATATAAAAATAATTTTATAAAATCAAATATTACGGCGAATCACTCTTAGACTGTGCAGCTTGGCACTACTCGCAAGTGACAGATGAAAATAACGAAATATTCGAATAATCGGCTTAATAAAATCAAGAGATTTTTCTTTAAATCTAACTTAGATAGTTTGTAAATAATAATAATGAAAAAATGCATAATTATATGGAGAAACTATACTTACGTTATCTTCTAAATGTTACGGGAGCCGCCGGGAGGTGTAAATTGTGCGCAGGGCTAAGCAACGTTTCAAATTTTTAACGCACTTCATATTTTACCCTAGTGAAACTACTAAGTTAATTTTAAAATATGTACAGTGAGTTTAAATATTCAATGTCAGTATTCATAACTATCGTTCGATCTGAGTCAGATACACAAAAAGAATAAGGGTAATTATCTTAGGAATACTGACAGCGAATATACGCAATACAGGGGAATATAGAATATAGAATAGAGAATGAGTTTATATACAGAGTGTTCCAGACTTTGCGCTTTAAAAATGTATAGTGATATTCTTCAAGTTATGTGTAGAAAGTGCACGTGAAATTTTTCTAAAATTTCAAATTTCGAAACACACTCTATCCCTATTTCAGTTTTCATATAGAAGAGAGATAAAGCCAAATAAGGAAGAAGAAGAAGTCGTAACGCTTTACGTTAGCTTTATTTTCTTTCACAGTATACAATAAGCAAATTTATTTTAGATGGATGCTAAGTTCGATTAAAATCTTCTTCTTTTAAAGTAGATTATTCAACAAGATCAGCCGCTAATATCTGCGTGTGCTCATCAATCACCTGCTTTTCAAATGATTGAAATTTTATTTGCTGTATTGTCGATGTAGGTTTTATCTCACACATTCTGTATTGCAATAATAGCTTGGATAGGAACAAGAAAAGTTGGATTATTTTAATTAAAAATAATGTCAATTATAATTAATACTATTATGCAAGTGCCGGTTGTTATGCGTAAAATAAGAAAGCAGATCTGTCTTAAAATCATAGTTTTTCTAATTTCAGAATAAGAAATTGAATGTTCTCTACTTGCACGCATTTTATTCGGGTTTATCCGACAGATTAATAGAGAAAGTAGTAACTTTCATCGTATGGCATGATTTTAATTACACAATTGGTGATTCCTGTTTCGCGCGTGGATCTAAGTTATGGATTTTTCGTTATGTTACTTGAGGATTTCATAAGAGACGACGGTAAATACAATAAGTATTTTCAACAGATAATACTGGTCTTAAATATGATAGTTTGTAATATACGAACTTGGATTATCTTGCAATGAAAAGTTCATACCATATACTGTATATCTCGCATTGATAAATTCACACAGAGGGTATCTTTCCTTAAAGATTGAATAAATTTAGAGGAGTTTGGAAGATTATTTCAAAAAGTCATTTTAACCAGTACTAGAAAATAGTCATCCGGCTATAGTATATTTATACTATAATATATGATATACCGGGTTATTCAGCCCAAACGCACCACCTGAACATGGTTTTACCATAAAAATCAAACGGACGAGCTAACTTCAGGTGGTGCGTTTGGGCTGAATAACCCGGCCTGTATATGGAATGATATTAGGGGTTATGTTTACAAATTAATTTCATAATCATGTCTGGGAATTTGGCCATATGCCTCTGCGCGTAAATATAGCTCTAATGGATCTTTCCGTCATTCGAGTACTACAGTGCTGTACTCTATTCTATTTTGTAGGTCCGAATCCTAGTGTTAAATCAAAAAAGAATTAATTGAAATTGAAGGAACGAATTGTGATGATACGAAATTAATAACTTTGGCAATGTCTCATAGATTTTTATTTTAGTATACGTAGTCAGGGAATCGCGAGAAGATCAATTATTGAATGAGAATAATGTCATTTTCAGTCATGCAAAAACAAACCGGAAATAATTTCGCTTAATTATGGTTTTTATTTATATAAAACTATGCACCTCCATCGATCGTTGATGTTGAACAAAATGAAATTGTTTGTCTAAAATATCGATGTAGAATCTTACATTTTTGTTTTATGATAGAGTGAAGAGTGGACATTTGTCACAAATATGAATGGTTATAAATTTAGAAACTTGAACATTAAAGGTTTTCTGGAACGAGATAAAGTCAGCTTTTTTTCTAATTACTGTGTAACTGTCAGGCAATTAATCATCTTGTCCTTATATAATGATTGAAGAGTCATTATTAGAGACTTTTTTCTGATATTCAAATTAATAAATATCTTTGTATTTTTTAAAACTAATTTTGCTTATTGTTTAACACGTGCTGTTTTCTCGTGAATTTTTTTCTTTTTGTTGCTCTGTCCCACCTATCATATTTGAAAGATTTTTTCTGTATTTATACCCAAGAAATCTCAATAAATAGTCAATATATTCTTATATGGGCATATTTTTGCTATGATAAGTTGCGATAATTGATAGATATCGATAATTGATAGATATCTATAATTGATGTAGGCTATGGATAGACGGAGCACGAAAAAGTTTATCTCTATCTGTATCATTACAATATCTTAGCTCATATCGAATCTCGAATAACTCAAAACAAATTAAAAAAAATATTATTAGGCTCTACTGCATACTTTTATAGGTTTCTAAGATAATAAAGTTATGGTGGAATTAGTGAAAACTTAGGTATTCCTTAACATTTGATATGTTTAGTCAGATATGATGGGTATGTGAGGGGGATTGAGTGAGCGCGAGGAAACGTAAATATATTATTATTATCGAGTAACAAAAATATACCAGTCGTTAATATTTCCGAAACAAGAAAATCATTATTTTTCAGATTAGATTGTCACAAGGAAATCTCTTCATCACCTTTAGATGCAGAAAAATGATAATAATGTTTAACTGTGTGTCGCATTGTCAAAAAGCAGATATCTTTATTTCATATTGAATTATCTAAATCATGAAGGAAGTGGAAACCGTTTAAGCGAGATTTTTTAAGAAACCGAATGTACATGTATATAAACTAGCAATAAGTTTTACGTCATCCTTTATTAGATTATGCAGATCGGTTGTAAATTTGTGAAAGCAGCTTTGATGGGAAGAATTCTCTGTTTTCTTTATGGCAAATACTGTTCTATATAACTCTACTAAATTGTCAAAATAATATTGAAACTGCCTCAAACTATTGTGTAAAACTTTTGCAAAGGGTTCGGAATTTAATTGAATTTATTTCACTTCGCATGCGTAAAACTGCATTTTCGCACGTTGTGAAATAAAATTTTGTACAATACTCGTGCGAAAAACCTTTTCTAAACTCGTGTGATTGCAACACTCGCCTTCGGCTCGTGCTGCAAACTCACACTCGTCAGAAAAAAAATTTTCGCACTAGTATCGTAAAGTACTATTAGCAGATGATTTTACTTTGCACTAGAAGTTTCAAGGTTAAGAGCCCTTTATCTCAAAAATACTATTTTTTTTACCCCCTCAGAGTCCACACTGAGGTCCTGGCGATCCCACTCACATTTTTCATCATAACTGGAGCTGAAATGGATATATTTCCGTTTTTTGTTTTCAATCGATCGAGAATCGATCAAGCATCAGGACCATAATTTAAAAAAATGGCTAGAATAAAGAAGCTCTGAGATATACACGTTTAAAAAAAAAAGTCCAGAAACGCAAAAAAATCTCGATTTGCACTTTTTAAAAAAATCATCTTTTTCGTTAGTAGACCGATTTGAAAAACTCTTGCAGATTATTAAAGAGCACACTTGAAACCATTAAAAAAAAATTTGGCGAGCCGATATTCCAATATTTTCAACAAAACTGCAGTGGCCAAAATTATGAATTTTCTACTTCGTATGAATTTTCTACTTCTATACTCCCTTTGACTGAAACTGAAAAATGCCCTCTCAGTTGCATCTTATCTTGTCACACGCGATGCTTGGCAGTAAGGTCGAATACGGGACTATTATTACGAGCGTAGTTATTGTACCCCAGTAGAAATTATAGTCGGACGCTAGCTTAATTTGCCTAGAGTTTAGTCAGGCGCTGGCCACTAATACTGTCCAGTGCCTGGGAGGGAATGTTACACTTGTGAGTTTTGCGCCTGATTAGGCCTTGTCACACAAAAAAGCGGTCACCCACCCATCCAAATATTGGATTCTGTTGAACTTCAATGATCGTCGAATGTCCTCGGGTCCTTCTCTGCTGCATGCTCCTATACTTCTAAAAATTTTCGGTACTAAATCGTATGAGTGTGGACTTTTGTCAGTATTAGTCATCAGAATTTTTGTCGTTTTTCAAGTCGGTGGACATGAAATCTCAAAGACCGCTCCAACGATTTTTATAAAAATTGAAACAAGGTGCAATTGCACAATAATATTCTATACGGAGTGCTGGGAGTAGATTTTTCTAAAAAATTCGTAAATAAAAGATTAAAGATACTTTTGTTAAAAAAAGAGAAAAATGCATTTGCCAAATACGTGCACGCATCACACACTCCTACACATATATTGTAACATGGCGTCCGTCGGACGACCTCTTCCAAAAACGGAAAGGGAAACTGTGCTGTTTCCCCAAACAGCACAGCTAACTAAAGATTAGCATATGGTCGGTCTGAAAAATTGAGCAACATGGCAAAACAATGTTTTCGTTCGCAGCTATGTGATATTTATTTTACTTATGAAATGACCCTCGTGTGTATGTATATATATGTATTGTGACTTTAAATAATAACTAACTATGAGGAGAATAGAGAATTCTTATAATTCTAAGCTGTTCGTAGTGGCACAGCTAATTTCCCGTCACAAATGACTCGATACTCCCTCCGATTTCCCCGAGACTATGACAGACGAAAAATTCACAAATTTGGGAATTGCCAATATGGCGCCAGACGCACCGTTGTGTCACAACACAAGAAGAGAATCCACGGCAAAATAAGAGCAGAGTTCCGACTAGCTAGAACGATACGTGTGGTAGAGAGGCAGGAAGGAAATTAGATTAAGAACCCACGAGAATTTGGTAACAGAAAATATAACAAGAGGTCCTTTATTCGAGACTTTTTAGTTTAAAATAACAATCGAGAAAACAATATAGAAATAATTTCGAACACTAGATAATCGCGCGAGACAAGGTCCACTACGGGACACGCGAAGAAACAAACGATACAATTCAAATGAGAGACAATATCCTTATTCAGCACAAATTAAGAACAAAGATAATTCCGCGATAACTATTCGCTTGTATTTCAATACGTTATCGAAAATAGTACCGGATTGCGCGGGATAGAGGTTACGTAAGAAACTACTCTTACGAGACTTGTCGAAACGAGTTACCGGTCGAGATGGAATCGAGCGGCGGATACTAAAGAATTTATCGTAAGCAGAATTTACAGAAATAACTCAGGTACGCAAGAAACAGACACTTATACAAAATATAACCAACGTAACGAAATTAACAATACGTGAATGCACGAGAAGCGTGGTACATGGATTCGATGGTAGTCTCCAGGGTCACCGAGACATTAGGCTACAGTCAAATACATAATTGAGAATACAGAGTTTTAATAATTAAGGCACGGAATCTTTTCCTTCTGGCGGAACGCGATCTTTTCCTGGGCCGAAATCGGGAGGAATGAAACGAGACGAAAATCGAACAGTGCTAAGGCACGTGACCACGAAGGCGGAAAAGATTACGTCCTTTCGAGGAACAAAGGCTTACCGTTACCGAAAATCAACGAATGAGCTCTAACGCGAGGTATCGCTCCCCGGTGCTAGGCTAGCGCCCTCTTTGCCACCAAAGTGATACTCTCCCTAGCCAATCATCGTCGTGGAAGTACTCGCCAATTGTATCGGTACGCGCTAAACTTTGAAGCATGCCGTTGGACTCCTGACATTTTATAAATTAATCTTTGAAACGATATGTCACTCTATTACCCTTTACGAGAAGGACGCGACACACGGACTACACGAGAAATTATAACGTTCTTTGAACACTCGCGAGATCCGGAACTTGCGAGAGGTTGTCACAACTCGCTGCCGTAGCGTAGGATGTCCAGGTTGTCTCCTGGTGGTGATCTTCGTGCGGACTTCGTCGGGACGGATAGGTGGCAGAGGTTCATGACGCCTCGCCTGGGTAGCTTCCTGAGCTCCCATCCTCTTCGGTCCTGGTGATGTGCCCTTCACGGGACAGCGGTACCAGCGATACGATAAAGATGCGGATGGTCCATGACGATGTCTTCTGGTTGCCGACGCCATATTTAGTTCGGGGCTCGTCGGCTATGGGGTGGAGGCTTCTAGTGTTTTGATTACCTTCCACTATCCCTTGCGTAACTGGTAGTGGCTCTTCTTTCAACGAGACTGAAGTTGACGATAAAGTTAGCCTAATTCTCCTAAAAATTCTAATTTGAGCCCTGGAGTTCTTGGCCGGTACAACTCGTGACATTTCCCGAGGGACGGTACTGCGTCCCGTGATCAAGACACGCTATTTAACCTAATCTGGAATTTGTGACGTAAATTATGACGTCACAATGTATAAGGATTACAAGTTTGTAACGAGTGTATTGCAATATACTTGAAAATGAGATTAATGTGTTGGTTTTCATGTGAGTCCTGCGCGTGTGTGGGAGTATGTGGAGACTGGAGGCTTATTTGGAGTGCATGTGTACGTGCACATACACGCGCACACATGCACTCCAAATAACACATGCACGCCAATACACGGTAGTATTCATAACTCGCCTTGTATACAGGGACTTACTATGAAATCCGACCGAATTCACGCATTTGACAGACTGTATCTCAGAATTTTGAACTTTTGGGAGCTCGTGCCCATTGAGACTTTTGATTGTTACGTCCGACGCAACGCCACCCCCTCCCCCCCAGCCCCTTCTTGCCCACCAACACCCTGCCATGCCCCGACTAGTGAAAGGCCAAAGGCCACCGAAATTGTAACCGATCCTAGACGAACATGCGTTAATAGGATAGTTTTATTTATAACTAGTATATAGGTTGCC
>JARQST010000691.1:32119-56619 GCA_030142225.1 Pachycephus smyrnensis
GATTGCTTCTCGTACCATCCTTTCTTTCATATTACTGACGCCATGTGGTTTTAATACAAAATTCCAGTAAAAGGGATAAATCAAAATAAAAAACCCTGTCGCTTGTATCTCTCGCTGCTGCTATTTAGGGGAATTCACAAATAAAGAATAAAAATCGTGGGCTGACGGTCAAATAGCACAATGTTAATAATTTATAGATACCTGATATACTTGGTGGTATCGCTTAACAATATAGAAGGAACTCGCTGTTTCTTCATAGGCAGTCGATTTGCGAAAGGGACGAGGAGCCTCGTGCGCTTAGCTACCTCGGTTCCCGTGAAAAGAGAGAGAGGGGATACCAGTATATCAGAGTGCCATCAGTGTCGTTTAGAATAATCAAAATATATAAAATGACTCCGTCGATAACTAACCGTTACAGAACTTGTGTCTCCAAAAAAACTTTAACATGCACAGCACTTAACCAGAGATTAAAGTCAGGTTGGTGAACACATAATAAATATTTTTCATTTTTTCGCAAATTTATCTTCAGAGGAATAATGTTGAAAACAAGAAATTACACCATAAACGGTTTAGGAATATCATAACTTAAAGACACTATAATATTACATTTAATATACTCTAATCTATATGTATTATTACGTCTCACATACTGTACACATACATAGTCCACCTACACATACACAGCCACTTATACCCATGGCTAGCCCACGTATATTGTTACGCCCCAGCCCATAGACACACTATGACGCACTACATATGCCCACATTTGCATCACTGTAACTATACTATCATATCATTTATTCGACCACATATCTAATCGACCTTTTATGATTTTGCTTACTGATTTTCAAAAACGCTTTGCTTTATATTCTGCTCGTAATTGCGATCATTTCGTATCATACTTTATATTGTAATCCACATTTTACGTATTATGTTACTTCCGTCATATAATTGAAAGGTGTTGTACCAAATCATGTTTTATGTTAATCCAACTTTATGAATTATGTTAATTTTTTATATGATTGGAAATCGTTACGCCAATCCACATTTTATATTATTTGATATACACCGTTCAGCCATTATGTTTCATCGGAATTTGTCATACCAAACCTTATTTAGTGTTTAATAAAAGATAAGCCTGAAACTTTTCGAGACAGGCAACTCTCGCGAGGTTTCAGGTAGAGAATAGGACGACCCAGGCATGCGACAACAGACAGATATTTGCTCTTCACATTGATTCGTTAATTAATTAATAGAAGGGGACTTAGCAACCAATTAATGTCCAGAATAGGTAATGGAAGTGTTAAGAAATAGAAGTATTAAATAGGTTAGCAGGGGCTTGCTCTCTTTCTCTCTTGTTGTTTGGCTCTATTCGACCGATTGACTTCGCTCTTGGTGTGTCGCCTTATTCTTGGTGCACCACTTCGAACGTTGCATTTGTAAAATTTTATGCACAGTTGGCTTTCTACCATTGAAACTTACATATCATTATTAAATGAAGTATTTCATTATTCGGGTATTCAAATCAGTTTCTAACAGTGACCTCAAGTGAAAAGCATACCTGGTGATTTTGTTCTCCATCATTACCGTTATCCTTTCATCAACCCCTATCATAAAATCATCGGGACTGAGGTTCCTGACGTATATCATTGCTGTACCAACACTGCACCATCAACACAATCCTTAAAGATCAATAATTCACTAAAATATTATTAGAATATACAAGGATAAGCCTATGAATTCAATCGCAAACAATCAGGTGCCCACTACAGTTCATTAATATCCAAAATACTTAGCCTACATAAAACGGATAAAGAATACCCGAGCAAAGAAACACGAGATTCAGCAGTTAAATTTCGTTCTCGTTCTATATATCAGAACACGGTAATTCTCTCACACAATAGCACACATCTTACTCAGAAAGTGTCGTGGAATCTCATTCCTATTTCTTCCGATTCCTTACCTACTTGACCAACTAATAAATCACCTTGGAAATCCATACCTATAAAGTGTCCTAAATTACCAAAATAGTTACCAAGTGAGATAGCTCCTACCGGTCAGCTCACTCGTGATGATGGGAATTCCATAAGAGCGACGGTCAGCTGTAGCGATAAAACTGATAGAGACTGGGCAGACTTAATATGAGGACGTACCGTTTAAAACCGGCAAGTTAAACCAACGAACCATTCTAACTACCTTTCTAAATTCATATAAATTCATAAACAGAGTATAGAAATATATGAATATTAAAATTTAAACGAATATCAATTCATATAATTCTACATCGTTTCTTTCAAATCAAATATAATTAATAGCAAAATCCAACACATTTCAAGGAGCGATCGTAACAGTATATATTATTACTGGCATATCTCTACACACAAATTTCATTGTACGATCGTACGATAGTTGAGGTAACTCGAGTTATCTCAACCTAATGACATCACTTTAAACCTCAAAAAAACAAAGCCCCTCCTTGAAATGTGTATAAATAGGACTAAAACTATATTTAGGAAATTACAATTGAGGTGGTTCGGTCACTACATAAAAATCTAAATTTTTTTAATATTTATATTTATTATTTTTTTATTTTGTGTTACTAGATCATACTTTAATTTCGAGTTATACGAAATTATAATGAGATTTATTGTACAATTCTTGAGATATACAAAATCAAAGTGTCCGGTTTCACTATATATTAGGGTGAATCATTCAAAGTGCGCATGCGTTTTCATGTATATTTTTGGAACTAGTCGGCGCGCTGTACCGGCACTTTGAGTATAATATCTCTAGTCTACACGTACACTCTACACTCTAGCGTACACCACCTTGTGTAACATTGTATTTACATTTAGTAATGGAGTGTCAACGTTTGATTCAGGCGACAAGTGACGTAGCCCAACGAATTTTTATCCGTCTCGGCGTACTTCTCGGATGTAGTGCATCGGATAATTCTCGGAGTTTATCTCGATCGCGACCTCGCCGTTACCTTGCATTTTCTTACTAGTATGTTGGTACTATGGATGGATGTACTATGGATGTTTCAGAGACATAGTGTGCAATAATAATTAGATGCTTTATTGCCGGTGGCCGGTGGACATCGCTAGAAAGCTCTAGTTTTGTTTTCTTCCTCTCTCGTCGCGTTTTCGCACTATTCCTCCTGTGCGTAAGAGGAGCCTCGCGTGATTTTACCGCTGGACTTAGCAAGTGGGGGAATGAAGAGATTTTATGTGCGCTCATTGGGCAGAATGCTCTGCCAATCCGATGCCTTACTCATTTCTGCCGATCGGCTGACGCTCTTGATTGGTGGAAATTTCCAATTTTTAATTGCAATTTGCTCGAAAACTAATTGAAATACTTCAATTCTGCTCAGAACCGGTTTCTTAAGAATTTTACGTCGAATCTAATGGCATATAGCTTGTACGGGACTTTTGGGACACCCTACATAACTCAACTAATATTTTTAAGAATATATCTTCAACACTATCCGATTTAATTCTCATTATCGCTGCATTATCCTGCCTATAGGGTTATTCAGATCAAATGCACGCAGCGAAGTTAGCCTGTCCATTTGATTTCCATGGCAGAACCAACTACAGTTAGTGCAGTTGTACTGAATAGTCCCCTATATTCATATGCACATTTATACTGCTAAGTCCAATATTATAAACACTAGTTCCTAGAATTTTTAATTGAATAAATGCTGGTAAAATAACTAAATTTGTTTTTATTTTTATCATTTTAATTGCAATCATATAAATGCATGAATTCATGACGTGTTTACCCATTTTTAATACTTCAAATAGACAATCAAAAGATATATTTTCTAAGATATGAATAGTCAAATGGGCTAAGGCATTGACGATCAAGGAGTGATTATGCCACTCAAAAATATAGCTAAATATCTAGGAATAAATCTGGATTACAAATTGAATTTCGATTCATATGTAAAAATACAATTAGGCAAAGCATCTAAGGCATTCAAAAGTTCTGGTAGACTATTTTACAACAAAACCCTAGGCAAAAATATTGTTAATCCTGTGCTACACAGTGCTGATTAGACCGATTATTACATACGGTATACAAGTATGGTATAAGTGCAAGCACAATGGAGACATTTGATTATTTGGGCGGAAATGCTTAAGAGCTTGCTTGGACAAATGGAAATCTGCAAAGTCTGATTATCAAAAACTATTAGTAATAAGAAGATATATGACGAAGCTAGAATAGACATACATACCCTTAAACTAGTTAGGAATCATATAGCTCACACGTCAATTTGCAAAGAAAAACGTTTGACTAGTGATCAGTACTACCCAAATCCTCTTTATAACCAACTTACCATGAAGACAGGATTTCTCCCACCGGAAAGCTTTACTCATCTGGGCGGGAAGAAAACTAATCCAAGACAATCAAAATGTCCCAATATTATACCACATATACAGGGAAAGAAATCAAAAGTCCATTCTATATAACACTCCCATTCTAAAGGCTGATTCACTTCGATTCAATATAGCTTTACCAAATAGGGATATAAAAGACAATTTCAGAAGGAACCGAAAGAAATATTGGTGGATTGAAAAATAGGTATGTTATTATAGAGCCTGGTAGGGACAACTTTCATAAACATAGTAGGAAACAGAAAACAAGATGATATAATTAAACGTTCAAATCAAATATAGCAGAAGGTAATGGGAGCTATGAGCAAGATATTATTATTTTTAATTTTAATCATAATCAATTAATATAATATAATTAAAGTCAGACAATGATAAAAGAGATATAAAATTTTATAACAACACTGTTAACAGAATAAAGATGGGGACTTTAATCTACGAATTAAAAATTATATAATGAACAAATTAACGGGCTAGATCTAGTTGAAGCCGGATAGTAATATTAGTATGATAAGATAGTTAGAAAACTTAGGAAACAATAGAATAAGATAGAAGGATTCAGATTGTATTACATTTTGATAGTGTAAACTGTTTATTTCTTATTTTATCTGTAATATAGTGTATAGTTAGTAGTATGGTCACAATAGCAATAGGATGCACATCAACATAAACGAACAAGTTTTACTAGGGGCTTTCCTATTCAGCATAACAGACAAACAAACAAAAAATGACTTACCGTAAATAAAAAATCAATGCTTAGCATTTAGAATTCACAAACGGACGTCGAACAATCTCCATCTTCGAGTGCATATTAGTATGCTATAGCAGACATATAGATACTGTAACTTAGCGGATTACAACTGCCCGTTAGTTTAGGTAATCATCGCGTGTTACACCAGTAACTCTATCGCGAGGCGAACTCCTTAGACAGAAGGCGATGGCGATGCACCGAGCGGCCCAGAATTTACTCTAATGCACGTGGATTTATTTTGTTTGAACGATACGACACGGACATATGGACGGACGATACAGGACGACCAGTTGGACGGAGACGACGGAGAAACGTCAACGAGTCGTTTCGTCCGCATCTCAGCCACGAGCGTCGTCAAGGAGCGTATCCAGTCCCTAGTGATGTACCACCGTTTAGTTTGCGTTCGAGATTGCCGACGGGCGATACTGGGCCCCTTTTGTCTCTCGCTACGCTCCTGGTAACTCAACCTACCATCCAGAGAGCCGCAAGGTCGACCTGGCGCCGTATACCGCGAGATTACAGATGGTGGATGTGATTCCCGCCCTCGGGATTCATGGAGGACCGGGAGTCCTTGAAAACACTGAAGCAGCACCATAGGATGACTGATAAGACGATCCAGACCAGCTCAGATACCGATCGGGATACAGCTCGGATACCGGTCGGGAAACAGCTCGGTTATCGATCCGCGAGATAGATCAGCGAGACTAGAATTTGCCTATTTATCCTTACTGTCCAGCGGGGCGCTTGTCAGAGACAAGGAGAGGGGATCGTCGTGCGAGCGATCGATCCCGGAATGATTTTTGGTGTAGCCATCGTGCGGACAATAGGGAAAGTAGCAGGCAGTTTAGAGGAAAAGTTAAATATTGTACGAATTGGATAACCGAGCAAGTGGAGATAAGTACGATCACTAAAGTGGCTGCCCAGAACTTTGTAACATCTTTTATTATGTAACATTGCTCTTGGCGGGGCCTTATATCTTTTGTGGAGGCACTGTGTGAGGATTTTTCAAGTCCTTGTTTCCACCGAAATGGACGGAATTCTTTCGGGAGCCATTGCGTGTGTCACGGAGTATCGGTGGATATCTATTCACGTGGCCGATCCTTGGGGAAACTCGATCTTCGTGGCGGAACCGATAACTTTTTACGTCAATCGCGGCAGAATGTTCTGGATCCTCGATACCTCTTTGTCGTCTCTGGAGAGGTAGTTCATTAGAGCGGACTGTCAAGTATTGGATGACGCGCAAGGTCGCGATTTCTTTTGATTATCCGTGTAGAAATTGTATCGTGACCCCAGCTAGACGCTGGGTAGTTTTCCGTAAATACAATCCAGGTGCTAGCCAGCTTTTTGACCAGCACCAGACCAGGGATGTAACGCTGTGCGATAAAGCGCCTAGCAGAGCTGACTAGCCAGGGCCAGATTTGAATTTCCTTCCAGTGTCATAAAGTATAGAAAATTTACTAGATTATTATATACATTAAAATAAATATATCAAATACACATACAATTGACATAATGAAATAATTGTATAATTAAAATTAAGATAAAAAGATAGGTGTGTATATGCACTTGTGGAACATCTACTCGCAGTGCTGCGAGTGGGATTCGAACCTGCGATTGTCGGGATGCTCAAGATGATTAGTGTGATACTCTACGAACTGAGCCATCAGCCCGTTTTGTAAATGTTACTTCGGTTACAAATTATAACCATCAATATTCGATATATGAAAACAGTAGATTTTGCTGAATCTCTCCAAAGAAATAGTTCAATAAATATCAGAATTTATTAATGCCGGTCAAATATTTTAATCTTTTTGTAATAAAATTTTTTTCTTTAAGAATGGCAAACGTAAGACTAGTATTGTAAAGTGAATATTGGAAGAAATTATAATTATGTTAATAGCTTTTTTAAACGTGTAACGTCATTATTCCACGTAGTATTTATTATATTTATTATAATAACATTTTATATTGCGGAAATTGAATGTAACAACAAAAAAAAAGATTAAAACATGTTAGACAGTGCCGTCAACGATGGTTGCTGAACTAAAATCTCTAATTAAGCTAACCTGCCTTGTGCCCACTCAGGGCCTGACAAGGTTAGCCTACACTAGGAAATCTTCAAGTACTCCAGATAAGGCCTTACCCCATGTAGGAAAATCTAATCGGGCCGACGTTCGGTCCAACCTCGCATGCCAATACTGCCAATGTTGGCTTTCGGCAGTGGACCGATCATCGACCAAACCTTGGGTGATAAGCCCGGTCCTATACTTGCATCTAATATTTGTCCCAAGATCGCTTACGTTGAAACGCCGAGAAATGGTAAACCAATAATAGCCCAATTGTTGGTCTCATATCGGCAAACGAAAGATTGGTGGATTAATAGTGGGCCCCCAGTAGGAATGTACAAACTGGCCAAGCCTGGACCAAGCTTGGGCCAATTCTAATGAGGTTTGGGCCAGGTTTGGCATAAGTCTGGGTGAAGCCTGGGATGATACCCTCGGGCCAAGCTTGGCAGACAGCAATATTTGTTGTGCAAAAGTATTATTTTAAAGTAGATTTTCACCAATTTAACTGCACTTACATTGAAATTTATAGACTTACTCGATCGAATGGTACAAGATTAGATGCTAGAAACTTTAAATTTACGGAATTAAATTTTTGACGTTGGTGGCGGGATTCGATATTGGAACTCTGGAGTTTATAGACTGCGACCATACCTATTCTGTTATTAAGAACTTGAGTAAAGATGTTAGAAACTGGTATATCAGTCGTGGACGAATTCTTATACAGTTATAGGTTGTGATTCGATAATCTTATATATACAGTGGAACCTTTCAAATTTTAATCTCTCAAATTTTAAGTACCTCTCATTTTTTAACCTGAAGACCTCTCAATTTTTAACATCCCCTCGAACTGAGCTTTCCCGCTATACTGCGATTTCCACCAATCAGGGCCGCAGTGCGCAGCCTTAAGCACAGTAGAGCAATGAAAGACGCATGCGCAGATACGAAATGGGCGGAGTTTAGAGGTAGGGAAATCGAGAGTGCGGACTCAAGGCCAACTTAAAATTTGAGAGTTAGCACGGTCCCGACTGGTCAAAAAATGAGAGGTTCCACTGTATATGTTTTGTCATATTGTTCAATCAAATTATTTAATAATGTAGTAAAATTAATTTTTCTCGTATTATTACGCGTAATGCAAAACATATTTGACCCTGATAACGACGATGTTGGACAAGGTTCTCATTATTCCATCAGGCATTCTTTACATACACCTAAACAAGCCCTGATTAGGGTGACATCGGGTATGTCTGATAAACCGTTCTGCTCGGGTAGAGTTTGGCAGGTGACGAACTTAATTATATAAAGGATCAGAAGAATAGAGCTTGTTCCAAGTTTGGGTAGTCAAAGCTTAGTCCAAGTTTGGGAACCCAAGGCCTGGTTCCAAAAGCTTGGCTCAAGCTTGACATGCTTATATTGGCGATCTAAAGATTGTTTGTTCAATGATAACTGAAGAATAGGTCTCATATTAGCGCATGAAAAATTGGTTGATCAATGATGGCCTACAAATAGATCACACATTGCCAAACCGAAAATTGGTGAACCAATAACAGCCCAATTATTGGTCACATATCGGCAAACCAAAGATTGGTGAATCAATGGTGGACCGAGTACTGGTCTAATATTGGCAAACCAAAGACTGGTAGGTCGATGGCGGACCGAGTATCGGTCTTGAATTGGCAAACCAAAAATTGGTCGATCAGTAGTGGTCTGATGATCGATTTAATATTGGCAATGCAAAGATCGATCGATGAATGATGACTCAACGAATTCGCCGATTTTGGCGAATCGGTCGGTGAATAAATGGTAGACTGAAGTTCGGCCTACCTTTAATAAACCGTACATTGGCAGATCAATGCAAATCCGAAGGTCGCCTCATCGTGAGCATACCAACGATTGGCGAATCAATACGGGTCTGAACGTTGGCTTTAAATCGGCACCCTGAAGATCGGTCAATTTATATTGTGCCTATTATTGGCCTACGATCGGGAAGTCAATAATCGTTACACCGACATTTGGCCGATCCTTAGCCGTTTCCGTTAGTTCGGCAAATCCTACATGAAACCCAGATATTCCGATTCGATTTTGGTGCCTCTACTTATTCTTCTTAATAGTAAGATGTATTAACGAGAAGCATTAATTACCTGTTGACATTTGTCTGTACTAATTGAGGAAGATGTACTTTCAGGTAATGTTTTCCTCTATCGGACTTTGTTTTTATCAAAGAATTACCCTAAGAGTGTCTAATTCCCGTGTATTCCTCAGTACTCCTGTACTGACACAGTTAGCCAATCTGTACTGTTACAATATAATTATAAATCAGTAACAAAAATTGTAGAGCCTTCATAAATAAATGAGATTTAAAAAAGGTGGGCTAAGGTGCTGCGCAACTGCAATCCACAGAGTCCCAGGTTCGAATCCTACCAATGACAAAGAACTTTATATGTGTTTTTTCAGCGATTAATATGTACTAATCTGAAGAATAAGTTCGAATATCCAATATCCCATTAAAAATGCAAGATAAACCAGTTAAATAAGCGAAAAATAATATTTTTTATTAATTTTGTTGATCGATTTAGTAGAGGTTTAATGGGGAAGCCTTTATAGGTCCTAACAAGGAAATTTAGAAAGGCACCACAGATTGAAGCATGATCAGCCTAGTAGGGCTATGCTTAGATTTCCTTACTGGGCCCATAACAGAATTGGGGCAAATTAGAAAGGGCCAAGTAAGTGCCCTAACTAAATTTCAGCACGGGATACTTCAACAAATACTTGATAATGTTTCAATTTGCGTGCAGTTTTTGCAAACAATGGAATGAATTTTGAACAAACATAATATAATATTCCTGTTGAAATAATTATTAATGATAATAGCATTTAAAACACAGTATCTTTTCATAATATTCTTTTCCTTCAATTATTTTAACAGTTTATACCGCTGTAAAAGTGGCGTGCGATGCCTACTGCTCTCGGACATTTTTTCGCAGCTCAAAAAGCTGTAATAAGACTTAATGGTATGGCGTTGTACTTTTCTCGAATTTCTCTACAATTTTAACAAAAAATAAAATTGTCATTCCGTTAAAAAAAGGGATGATCTGAAAACACTTCTTCTTCGTCGTATAATCTAATGAATACATTATATATGTAATTATAAATATAAATTCGTATGAGGACTATTGTACATCTACATATGGTAATGAATATTAAGTACTCAACACATGAATGCCCAACAAATATTCAATTTGAGAATAAGTATTCAACATATGAATTGGCCAATTCATTGTCATTATATAGAGAATATTCAATTACGCTATTGTATGCATGATATAAGTAGTTCCTTTCAGTAATTTTTGTATTTACAGTTTCAGCAATCGACGTAATATTATGCGATTAAACCTGAATAAATATGGAATTTTTCACTTAGAAAATTCTATATGACAAAGTACAAACGTTCAGTTTGATAAAACGTAATCTTGTTACATTCCTACCTATAAAAATCCAGGTCAAGAGAGATTCTAAATTTCAATTTCAGGGAAAAGCCATCTTATCATATCATATATGTACACTCAAGTGGGAAATCCTCTTTACCAGGAAAGCGCGAACACTCTCAGGGGGCTAAGAAAGATGAAATTCACGCTCTGTTGCATCTAGATTTTGTCGAGCGAAGACGTCAAAGTCTCAGGGCTGTTGACATTCTTTTTTGTTGAAACTCGACACCATGTTAATCGTTTCCTTAAGAATCCTCTCCTTTCAGTCTATGTCTTCTTTCAAATTAGTTCGATTTTTAAGTTCTATAAAGTATTTATAAGAGCTTAAATCAAAACTACTTGTCTCTTCCAAAAGTTTCATGAAGCCAAATGTTATAAGTTTATATAATCTTTTACAAACTTTTCTGACTTCATGTCATATCTTTAATTTTATATTTCGATCAATAGCATTTGATCTTGCGTCAATGAGATTTGTAGGTAAAATACAATTATCATTACTACTTTTTTGTTGTACACAATTCAAACGGAGTTACGATTATTTTCCATTCAATCCCACACGTGATTTTGTTATTTTGTTTAAAATTATAGGTGCGTTAGTATGTGTATACGTAAGTCCTGGTAGTAGGTTAAAAACAATGGTTGCAATATTCATGGTAATTCTCACTGCATCTAGATTCAGATGATCAACTGATTTATCAACAAATCTCTATACACAATAAACTTTTCGAAATCTTCATTTTTAATCACATTTTTAATTCTAACGATACTATTCACAGAATTCAAATCACTAGTGATTTATGACATATGCTATATCATCAATTCGTTACTTAATCATTCTGGATGAAAATTCAAGCGTCATTCTTAATGGGGGAACATCACAATTAAAATGACGGTAGAGCAGTAGAATTGAGAAAATAGCTTTAGGCCAAACAGATACGCAATTTGTCTACCAGATTAGTCGTTCAATTATTTGCAATTGAAATTGTCGGCTTTAATGTTACTGACGTCGACGATACATTTGTTGGTTCCCTCAGTGCCAACTTACAATAATTTTCCGAATTTTCATCGCACTGTGACTGACGCCTTCTCCTTTCTTGCATGCCTACTATTTCTAATATTCAACGTTGGTATCTTATCACTTTTCGTATAGGTGATATTGTTTGCAATAAGAATTCATAAGTTCGATGCTGGCGAAAAGCATTGTCGAAGATCGCGAATTTATGATACGTATCAATATTAATTATTATCAAGTAGCAAGTCTCGAAAATGTGTCAACTATCATGCTTAATCCTAGAAAGACACCCTGAAGTTTTTTGTGTCCAGGCAATTTCAAGTTTTCAGGTTTTTTGCCTAAGTTTGTATTAAGAAAAAAAATTTGCGTATTTTTTGGGGGTAAAAACGCTATCGGATCATTTAGTAGACATGTCAATGTATACTATAGAATTTTTCAGATTTTTCAATTTTCGATAACATTGATAAAAATACCTGTCGGGCACGACAGACCCCAGGGCATCCGATTAAGGACGCGAAAACAAGGGTGTCCGTCTAGAGATAATGAGAAAGAGTGATTTAAATTCATTCATATAAATGTGAACGATACAATCGAAATATTATTGTTTCTTTTGAATAATACATTCAATCGATGAAATCTGTATTACGCCATTTTTTTTAAGTTTTCTTTTATATTAACCCTTCGTTTACACACTGACGCGAATTCGCATCACTAATTTTTCATTGTTTTGTGTATCCTTACGAAATCGACTGGGCCCGACCTGGTAAAAAAAATTTTTTTTTCGTAAATGTCATCATTACCATTCGACTGGGGACATTATAAGCTTTAACAAACACTGATAGAAGATTAAAATTCATTACTTCGAACTGGAGATATACCCGAGCAGAAATGTGGTCAGGCATGCCTGATATACTATCAGGACCTGATCAGGTATCCATAGGGGGCACCTGATCAGGCATGCTCAATGTCGCCCCGATCAGGGCTTCATTGGGTATAGACTGGGTATGTCTGATGAAAAAAGGCAGCCTTGTCCGATAGCACCTCTATCAGGGTCGGAGCTGTTTTGCCTGACTGTAGCTTATGGCATAATAATCTGTGCTGGGAAAAATTAGTTTATTTCTTCAAATACTATATTATATAGATATTATAGATAAAGATTATTAGATATTGTTTTAACAATATGACAAAGCATATATAGCGCCCACCTGTTATCGCCCCTATTAGGGTCGCGGATGTTTTGTATTACGCGTAATAATACGAGAAAAATGAATTTTACTAAATTATTAAATAATTTGTTTGAATAATATGACAAAACATATATGTATAAGATTATCGAATTACGATCCATAATTATATAATAGTTCTTTTATGCCTTATATACCAGTTTCCAATATTGTTCCTCAAATTTTGAATAGCCGAATAGGTATGGTCGTAACGAACAGGTTTTGTAGGGGCTTTCCTGTTCAGCATAACACGTAAACAAACAAAAATTACTTACCGTAAATAAAAATATCATTATTTAATGTTTAGATTTTACAAACGGTCGTCGAACAATCTCTGTCTTCGAGTGCATATTAGTATACCATAGTAGATATATAGTTATTTAAGAGCAAGTATATGTTTTTTACTTATTTTTGTCGTATATATAACTATAAAGCCACCAAATGTTATAGCTTTCACAAATAAATGAGATTAAAAAAATAGATATGGTTGCAGTCTACAAACTCTAGGGTACCAGGATTAAATCTCTCCTTTAACGTCAAAAATTTAATTTCGTAAATTTCATGATTCTAGGATTTAATGTGTACCATTTGATCGAGTAAATCCGTTGTAAGTTCAATGTAAATGCAGTTAAATTGGTAAAAATATTTTTTAAACAATTTTGATGAATAAACGGTGTTCAAAGGATTCATTCAGGGCTATATAAGGCCATATTCATCAAGCCTCGATTAGCACCTGATCAGGTCCTGTTTTGCCACGAGATCAGGGTCGTATCAGATTATCTTATCAGGGCCGTCTCAGGTCACCTTATCAGGGCCGTATCAGGTCACTTTATCAGGGCCGTATCAGGTCACTTTATCAGGGCCATATGTGCAATAGCACTACACCCCAAATATGGGCCAAATTAATTGGTCTGATGTGGGCCGGATTTTATTTTATCGAACGCCTGATGTGGGTCACATTTCAGCCTGATTAAATTTCCGCTCGGGTAAGCTGTTGAAAATCGCTGGTGCGAATTTGCACTAGTATGTAAAACTAAGGGTCCGAAAATAGGTGTGTAAATGAAGGGTTAATGATAAAACATAATAGTATGTTAATATGTCTTTTATTTTATATAATCATACTAAAAAATATATACTGTATGTAATATCTATATGTGAGCGTGCCATTCATTTGGAATAATGAGATTGATGTGTTATATGTATATCCTAATTATATAAATCATTAAAATTATATTTAAAATTAATTCATTTAATCGATTTTAATACAACTTTGTAAACAGCTAAAAATGTTATATGAAGAGACGCTTATGCATTTTTTCCACGATGTATAAATATCCACATTACACAGCTTACAAATAAAAATTATTAATATTATTTAAATAATTACAGTGAATCGTTTGCATACAAAATATTTGTTATACCTATATTGATAACTGGTTACTCAGTGAATGAGCTTGTTATATTTATTATTGATTGATCTAAATAATTACTGATATTAAGCACTTTCTTCTTTGTTCTAAATAATGAACTTAGAAGATACAGACAATAAGTTTCCCCAATTCACTGGCTGACTTTTATGTCATAATAACCAACCGCGCTATCACTTATGTCGCTCGTAAACCAGCTGTTAGCGACTTTGAAGTATGAGTCTCTAAAATAGACATCAAAGATATTTTTTAGGACTTAGATCTGAAACGACTTCTTGTGTTTTGTCTAGCACATAGTAAACGAAAATGAATCTTTTATAAACAGTAGAGATACTCAGATAATAAATTATCCTGCAATAAATAGTCCTCAATATTTTCTAATGACAAATGAATTGTGGGCATTTTTTAAACAGATCGTTACTCCGAAAAGACTGATTTTTGAAATTATAACTAGTTGGTCAAATAAGAAAATACTATAGTTGTCAGTGATTTAAGAGAAATACATTTGTTAACGTAGATTATGTGAATTTCTTTAATGTTTCATCTCTATTATTAGTTCATGTGGTAAATCATTTTTTTAACAACGAGTTTAATAATCATACAGTAAATGGTACAATAAGGCCAACAGGTGAAACGCATGACGAAATAAAAAAGTCTAATTAAAATAAATGGAACAGATCTTTATGCGTGGTCATTTCACCCAAAGCATGAGAGAGAAAGCCGATGTCGAAATTGATATAATCTAATATAGTATTATATAAACTACATTCACATAACTTAAACGATTGTTTGCCACTTTTTTCGACTAACTGATACCAGGTAGTATCAGTCAGTCGAATAAATTGCAGTTGCCCATCGATTGGACCCATTCAATGGAATTAATGTAATTGATTTTAAACTTCCTTGACCATTTTTGCATACTAGTTTTTAGGCATGACCACATGAAATATGTTTCACGAATACGATCGCAAAAACAAATGTGCGTGTGTGTCATACACGAATATTTTTGTTGTCAAAAGTCTAAACAATTCACCACAACGATGAAGTTGAAATTTACGAGAAAAATAAAATCTCTAGATAGATTAAACAGTAACATTTGCAGACATGCGGCACTTCTAGTTTTACAACAAAGCTTGTGCTAAATTAGTTTGTTTTGGAACAAATGACCAAGATGCGACCGTTCAAACGGTCGTATCTCAAGCCGAACCTACTTAACTCAATATTTTCTGTCCTTCTATCTCTCCATCTTCCTCTATTTCTCTCAAAGAAGAGTACAAGTAAAGAAAAAGATGAGGATGAAAAAGAAATAGACATAGGATAATTTTATGCTACTTTTATTAGCGCTCTTTCGCAAAAGTGACTGTAAAAAATGCAAGTAGCACCATTTATTCTCTTTCCGAGGAAAGCACCAAGAACTTTCCAACATGTACCAGGAGGATTAGTTCCCCTTTTGGTATTCCGTGTATCTCGCAAAGCGGTGCAATTCTACCAACCTCTTTCGCACTTTATTGATGCTACGACATATTTTGGAATGTATTTAGTGTCCATAATGTTTACCAAGCTACTTTCTCTAAGAACACTTTTATTTCGCCTGCGATATAATTCCAACAAGTATTCTTAATTTGAGAAATCAACGAAATACGAAGGGAAGTTCAGTGATAGAATTTTCTAATTTAAACGATCGATGTATTATATATGCATCACGCCATTTATATACTGGAAGGATGTTGAAGATTGCACTTTCTTCGAACGAACTTCTGCAAATCTGCATGCAAAACGTGAAACCGTGAAAAATAGCAATAGGAATTACACTTCTGCTAACTTTCAAACCAGCTCATCCAGACAGTATGAAATTGTCATGATGTCGCAATATTGTCCACGGAATTCTAAAGTGTATAAGAATTTGTTGCCTCTATGCACTATATGCTAGTTCTGCTCGTCTCTTATTTCTAATAAATCGCACCTTAAGATCTTTGTAGCGCAAGGAATATTAATGTACATACAAATGTATATAACCTTATATGCTGCTTCTGATTGGAATAAGGAAAATAACTTTGTTATAAGGAACTTTCAAGAATCAATAAAGGCGCAGCATAATTTAGAATATATATAATCGATTAGACACAATAATATTATGAAATTTGACATAAAATTTTAATCCTAAACAATGTCCTCGTTATGTTAAAAATCAAAAAACTCTTTTAACCCTTTCAATGACACGTCGAATTCTACTTTTTGTGCCTCGGTGGGCAAGAAAAAATTCAAAATTTTTTTGAAACTTGCTATACAAGGTTTTTTAGGGTCGCACAATCCGATTTGAAACCTTTTTTCTATCTCGTCCCGTTTATGAGATATAATCGAAAAATTAAAAGATCAGCAATTTTCTACGGTGCGTTTCACCCCTTAAAAGTGGGGTTCCGCCAAAACAAAATATTACGTGTCGAATATTTTGACCCACTCTACAATCCTGCAAAGTCTCATCAAAATCGGAAGGGGACACCTCGCGTGATTTCCTTGTAAGACAGTGGCGCTGAAGATGTGCATCTGAGGAACAACAGCGCGAAGTTTTAAAAAGTGTGGACAATAATTTACAAATAAGAAATATAAATCATGTTTAGAAACCGAAAAAAAGCAGTAGATTTTGTTAAAAAGCGATAAAGTAGTAGATTTCTTTGAAAAACGGTAGTTCTCCTGCTAAAACAGGAGATCTGGCAACGCTACGGCAGACCACTGAAAAAAGGAAGGTGCATGGTGGCCATGTTTCAGCCCATAGGTATTATCTGAAATAGAAAAAAAAATTTTTTTCATTTGCATTTTTCAAAATTAAAAAATTTCAAAAATTATTAACAATAAGAAATAACATCAATTTTACCAAAAATTCACGTTTGTTTTTTTGTCGATTACAAAAAAAATAAAAGAAAAAAGCTCTCGGGAATAAATATAAAATCTAATTAAAAGTATGCATGCAAAATTTGAATCCAATCGGATAATTAGAAATTGGGATATCAGAGCCACCGCTTCGAAAAATACTGTTTCGAGAAAAACGTGTTTGAAGTTTTCATAAAAGTTCATGACGTGATAAAATTGAGAAATTCTTACTTTTTTTAATCAGCAATCCCTGGCCCATAAGACGCATTTCCTGAAGTAGAGACGTTAGTTTGCGATGATCTTGCAGTTTTGTGTGGTATACACCCCTTTTTCGATAAATCGGGCAGTTGGAGGAGGCTTAATTTTTATTGGGTTACTGACTAGCCGATAGTCTTTACAACTGCCTTTGCCATCTAAAACAGTTTTTCTTCCACTCATCTTTTAACCGAAGTTATACGAAGTGAACTTATTTTAAAAACTGTACAAATGAGACACTGTGGACAGTTTTCGATACTCTGTTTCGAAATTTCAAGACTCTTTTTCATCATGCACATTTAAAATCTGGTATATGCACGTATATTTACGTATATATATTAATTCAATGATATTTTGAATGATCGAACAGCTGTCACAGAGAAATAAATATAAAATAGAGGAAAACAATACCGTAGCGCAGATAGGAACGTGGAGCGCTCGAATTTTTATCTCGACACTCAATAAGTTTTTCGGCTATAAAATCTTTAAATTTTTAATTTCGAAATAGAACTGGATTTAAAATATTTTTGAATGTTTAAACTTTGAAAACGTATAAAAAAATTTTATATTTTTGAAAGTTTCAAAATGGTGTAACCCCTTAAAAGGAAAGATTAAATTTGTTAAAAGTCCTAAATTCCATGAACATACGGTACAAAAATGTAATATTTGTGCAAAAGCAAAAACCTTGGTTATATAATATTTATTAACCCTCTAGTACAGAGATGCCACTCTTGGGACATAAAGCCTAAGGTTGAGTCTGGTAGACTGCTAAGATTTCAAAAATCGCAAGTGTATTTTCCATTCACTATCGGTGCAATCTGAGCATATATTTCCAGTTTAAACTTCTCACTAACATTGCCTGATTAAGCAATTAAACGCTTTTGCGTACTGTATCGACAAGTCATGTTTCTTTATGATCAAATTACTACCAAAATCGTCACCGCGCAATAATACCTCACGGTTGACTAGTTCGAAAAATGTTACTTATAATCTTAGGTTGGCTTTATCAAACATGCATGCTTGCCATCTAAAATAATCAAATCATAAATGTGAGCACGTGTGAATAGATGCATCTCGAAACCAAAGTTAGAAGTGATATAACCACTGCGTTCCTCACAAAAGACGAAGACGGAAAGGGTAGAACAACATGAGTCTGAGATTTCATACATCGGTACTAGAGACTTAAATTATAAGTTAATTCTTTATTTTATTGTTTATAATTGATGAAAAGAAAAGTACACATAATGAACTGGACTCTAGTATATGTGATATATCTTTAAACTTATGCATATTTAGACGTATGTTGGATTCAAATTCCGGTATTCGTAACTAAAGTTATTGGTTGGCGTGGTCAGCGTTGCTGCCATTCTACATTATTTTCCGTACATGGCTGAAATTGGTGTAGACGTATGTTCCTGAATCAAGCACGTCAGGGAATACAATATTGTCCAATATTAACATTTTCCAATATTAAATAAAAATATCAAATCTTGCCATACTATATGGCCAAACAAAACAGTCAATAAAAGCACAGAAGACACGCAAATTGAATGTAAACCATTAGTTATATCAACAAAATTTTAATTCATAGAACAGACATAGATGTACGTGTGAATATGATAAAAATAGAACAAAAGAAAAGGAAACGTATAAAAAAAATGTTATCTTGCGAAGAATAGAAGTGTGTCTGGTGCGAAATGAAAGCCTGGAAAATGGAGCTTGCTGATAATCGACAAGGGCGTGCACCAGTAACAGCAGAAAAGTACACGATTATTTCGTACACGTATAGGCGAAAGGTGTCTCAGACGGCATAGCGAATAACACGGCAGAATGTATACACGTATATCCACAAGCACATCTCATGCACCGAATTACGCTCTGAATATTCATGACTCAACAAGTGAGCAGCCAACGATGCAGCAACGCAACGATGCAGCCGGTACATCACGAAAATGGTAGAGCACAAGCCGCTTTAACGATACATGGCACCTCTGACTAACGCCGTGTATTGCAACGAATTTGGCTCCATCATTAAAGAATATTCGCCTAATTATTTCGATGTTATATAATTGACGAAGAGACCCTCGTTGCCTCTGTCTATCATTTGTCCTACGTATAAAGAATAAGTCATGGATTTTCATCAAGTTTTGAATCACTATGGTATTCCTAATTTTTTCGATTTTAGGCGTATTCCCGTATGAAATACAAAAGGTAAACGAACACGGATATATACATCGCAACTTTACTGTCGCTGTACCCTTTAGTACTTATTTCCTGCAGTCCACATACACCTGTGTATATTCTCAATCGCAAATCGGAGAGTATATCTACTTAAAGTTCCAAATGAACGGTTGAACTAATTGGATTGAAATTTATGCAAAATATCAAGATGTAGATAAGATAGTAATATTCAGATATACTCAACATCTCTAATTTCAAATATCGGACAAAATTTAATTTTATTGTGTAGATGAATTCATAAAACGTGATTACAGCATGGTAACACACGTTCAAGCTTCATAGCGAAACTATTTACTTATTTTTTTTACATTTTCCAGCCATCATTCAAAAGATGGATAAACGTTACCATTAGGAACTTGATGGAACTGAACTGTATATGACAGTGCGACGTGTCTTCTTATAACAACTAGACGGAAAATATAATTTGTCACTTGCAAAGACGCGGGTCTTCTCTTTTCCCTTTCATTCTTTACTCCTCTCATCCCTATTGTCATTCTTTTCATGCTCCTTTCCCTACCTTTCACTTAATGAACAAATTGATTTTGTCCTCGAGTGAATTCCTTCTCCTTGTATATCAAATGTAAGGGTCAAACATAAATTCTGTTGTTTTTTCCCGATACCTTTCATGATGGATCAGTAACATATTTTACTCGATCATTACGCACAGAGGATAACGGTAAATCTACATGATAATGAATTTATAATTGAAATACTTGATAGAAATACTTATAAATCAGAGTCTAAGTGTAACATACCATTATACGTGTTTAAATAAAAAAATTAACTTGGAAATTTACAGTTCATTTTAGTTGGCCTTTTTGTTGTACGAATATTTTTGTCTCCCACTGTATATAATTTATAAATTAATCATCAAATCATTTTAACTCAACGAAATGCTTTACTAAGAAACTTCTAAAAACATCATAGATACTTAGAGACTCTAAACATGATACAAATAAAAATATACTTACTGGAATGTTCGTAGAAAAGATCATAGAGCATCCGAAATATGTAGATTATGTCAAAAAGTGAAGAAAATTATCGTTGCTGTTCTCCCTACATCAAACTTGAGTACCAACACCTTTGTCTTTAAAAAAAACAGTCGATGCAAATATTTGATTTATACGAAGGATCGACCTATTTGGTGATGTATATATTCAAAAGGCAAATTTCAAAGATGGTGGAATTTAACTAAAGAGAATGTGTTGCTGGTTCGACACATCTACCGAGTTCCTGTCGTAAACGTTTACCAACCAAAAACTGACCGTCTATATAATCTTGGCAAAAGGTTTCCATACCTTTTAGTTAAATATTTTTTCTCCTGCTACTATATCTATAAATATATGCACGCGCACTTTCATTTTAATAACCAGAGCCATTTTTCTAAACCACTGTTTCAGGAGGGCCGCCGCTGGGGCGACAGTGGTTCCCATCTTGCGGGAGGATTTCATGGCAGGAGTCAACCTCGTCTAAACTACTACCTGCACCAGATTCAAAATCTTCATCTCGTGTAAATCCGCTGCGAAATTCCTATCGGAGTTTCACAAGACATTAAGCATTGTCGATCACTCTACGCGAAAACCTGTAACTATAGGTATAGATACAAAACGTACGAGGTATACGGTACATACACATTCTAGTACTGTTTCCTCGTACAATGAAGGAAGAGCGTTGATATTCTGATAAACAGATAAAATCCATTTTCGAATCGAATTCTTCTACGAAGCTGATTATCTTCATGACGAAACTATTTTTTCAAACTTATAAGTTCCAATTTGTATCTTTAGTCCATCAAGATCCTGCTACAATTCGAAAATATTATTGTTACTAGTACATTTTTTTTAATGTAATTTTTTCCCTATTGAAAAACTTACCGCCAAAGAGACGCCAACAATTTTATAGTCTGAACTACAAGAAAATACAAATCCTGAAAGTAATATAATTCTTATTATTCTAAATGCGTGATGAATGAAGTATATTGATTAAACTTATTACAAATGCTCTCTGTCCATTTGAATTCGCATTTTCGTAAATAACAATGGGATGCCTCTGGTGGAATATTCTAAATGGAAGGATATCAAGTAGATGGGAGCAATATTGAAAATTCTCATTAATTCTCATTCCCTCCTACATTTCTTAAAAATATTAGGATTTGAGGTAATAGGAATACAAAGACAGATATCTGGATTATTACAACTTTCTACCCGATGCTTCCACTTTTTTCATTATGAATACATCCGCCGTAGACTTATCGTAATATGAGCATGTCGACAAGAATTATATGAAAGATACATTAGCCTACGCAGTAAATAGAAAAAGTATTCGCAGACAGAGGTAACATATAGACTATATTAGGAAAATCTACGTTTGCGCTTCGCAGCCATTATAACTATAATGGTACTTCGAGAATATAAATATTTCATTTTACCTTGGAAGCACGACTCTGAACGTCGATTGTTGAATTAGTATGAGTTATCATGAGCTAAAACAATTGGCTCCCTTGAATTTTTTGCCATATTAAACAGCTTCAAAGGAGGATTTTGTCATTTGAATCACAATAATAATAATATTGATGATACCCTGAAAATACTTGATGTGCGAAATAGATTTGCGAAATAATGAAGCCATCTTTGCATAGAAACAAAAATAGAAATAGAATAGTGAGCGTAGCCACGGTTAGAAACATTCGTCAAAACCAGGTGATCGATCGACTTTTCCTCCAAAATAAAAGAAAAATCGCTTCGGCTCATAACTCAATGTACACAATACTACAAATGTTAGTGCCATGTGTTGTATATACGTAATGTATTAGAAGTCAAAGAGAACACGTCGCATTCGTATGGACCAATCAGCACCACCCTTTGCTAAGATACACCTTCGTCGTCGTATTATTTTCATATCCCGTTACTAGCTAAGTGTGCAAATCATATGTTATAATACAGCCCGATGAAAAATATTCTGTAAAAATTCGTTGTGTAATATATGTAAACATAAGTGTGTTAAACGGTGGATGCTATTTGATAATACTATATCAAGCATACTTGGTGCATAGGCAAAAATCTACAAAATACTCTGTCATAGGGATCACATGGTTGTCCATGTAAGGAGGAGTACTACAATGCTATCAAAACAAATTATGTTACTTAGAAGATTATTTCTTAGAGTATTATGTACAGTTTTATTACAGCACAATTTGTTATATGTTAACACGTTAACTGCCGTCGCCAGTCTATCGCCGTGGAGGGGCGCCATGCAAAGTGCCGATAGGCGGGTGGAGAAAGTCAACGTCCCGAGTCGAAAATTTAGCACCGGTTTGAATCTATTTATTCTACATGAAGATATTGAGGCTAATATTAAGATTATGGAATAGGGAAACTCGATTTAGTTAACACTCGTTTGAGCCTCAAATTGTGAGTTATGTCCAAAAATGATGATTTTAAGTTGTAAATGGTGTTAACAAACCTCATTTTGAACCTCATGGTCCCATTTTCGGGATAGAAATATTATACCCATTTTAGGCCTGGAGACCCTAACTAATGATTTTATTAGGATCTCCAGGTTAAGATTCATGTTTACACATATATATATATACACACACACACACACACACACCAATCTTACCTAATCAAGTATATTTCATAATTTCATAATTAATAATCGATTATTGCCATATTGTACCATAATAAATTTGTTGTTTATATTTATATGGCAATAATCGATTATTAATTATGAAATATAATTGATTAGCTAAGATTCGTGTGTATATATGTAAACACGAATCTTAACATATTACGTCCCGTGAGCATATATTTGTGCATTTCGTTAAACTCACGCAAAACCCGTGTGTACATATTTGTGCTTTCCGTTAAATTAAAAATTTAAATATATTTGGTTATTTTTAATTTCACCCGGTACCAGAGGAAGTTTTCTTAGAAATAACCGCGGTACGTAATGTGTCAATTTCAATCGCGGTACGTAATGTATTAACCTGGAGATTCTACTAAAATCACTAGTTAGGGTTTCCAGGCTGAAAATAGGTCTAATATTTCTGTCTCGAAGATAGGACCTCGAGGTTCAAAATAGGAAGGACCCAGATGCGCATAGCCCCAATTGTACACAAATGACTTTATACTGCAAATTCCGTTCAGTTTTGAATAGGTGGAATAAAATTAGATATGGATCATATCTTATTATGGTATATTATTTACAATTTTACTTTAGTTTAGGCTAGGTTAGGTTACGTAAAGTTAGGATAGGGTGGAATGTCCAAACAACGGGGACTGGGTAGATTAGTTGTTACGTCGCATGTTCTCCTGTAACCATTCTTGTCTCTCATGCTCTCCTTTTCCCCAGTGTCCTGCCATTTCAATTCGCAGACTCTAATCTCAAAAACAATAACTCAAGTACTTGAACAGCCTATTCTTCGAACTCCTTTCTTCTCAAGATCCTCTCCATGTGTGTCGTGTCCTTCAACCACTTTCCTTTACTGCACAACCCTCACCCACTAATTTATGTATCCTTTCTTGTCGGTTTTGACTTTGCTTTCTTTACTCGAATCCAGCTTCCTTCTCGCTTCACCCGGATTAAAATCGGCAGTTGTACTATACTATCCCTAGGAACATCAGGTGCACACTCCGCTATTTGGAAAAACATCTCGCATTCTCATTTCACACATCACACATATAATATAGACATTTTACGTTAAGGGGGAATGGAACTACTCGACGAACTCCAAGTTGACGGTGCTGCCCCGCGTTGTGGCAAGTCGTGGAAATACG
>JARQST010000691.1:56719-80859 GCA_030142225.1 Pachycephus smyrnensis
TGCGAAGTTTCCTCGCTTCGAGCTCTCGTACGTGTGACACACTCACACATAGAAAATGCAGTTCCATTCCCCCTTAAAGTTACACCAGTTTTCTATTATTGAAGTACCTACAATCCTTTAATTAGTATTGTCAGGAGTTCATCGCTACGACAGATTATTAGCAAGGGACAGCGTGAACATAAGTGAATAAATTTTTCCGGCTGAACGGCACATTAAATGTTTGAAAAGGCTTCGTCAGATAAAGATAGTTTATAATATCTTCGAATGACCGGTGAACGATCACCCGTGTGGCAAGAATTCGCATTTGTGTCCAATTGGGTCTGTGCGTAACTGGGCATCACTCGTTCAAATGAGATTTGTTAACACCATTTTCAACCTAAAATTGTCATTTTTGGACATAACTGACAATTTGAAACTCAAACTGGTGTTAATTCACTCGAGATTCCCTATCCCATAATCTTAATGTCAGCCTCAATATCCTCGTGTAGAATGAATAGGTTCGAACCGGTGCTGAATTTTCAACTGTGGGTATTAATTGTCTATTTTAAAATCATTGTCAATATTGGAAAATTTCTTATCGAGTTCTACTTGACACGTCCATAAAAATTCTAATTGTAATGTTAAATATCTCTTTCGTGCGGTCATACTTAACACCAAATTCTAAGTTCACAATTTTTTAAATATACTATCTTGTTTTCGACGTGTATCTCATGTATGACAAATCATACTGTTCCACACCTGATGTTTACGGATTTGATTATTGCAAATGACTAATGATAAAAAAAGTGATTTTCATCAGATCTCAGATTGATCCTTCCTGCATCAAACACACGATGATTGCAACGAAAGATTCATTTCTGATCTGCGATTGATCATTCGCAATAACAAGATCTGTAAACATCAGGTGTGGGATATTGTGAATTGCTATACATGAGATACACGTTAAAAACGAGATCTCATATTGATCTCTTCCATACAACGAAATTTTTACTCGGGTGTCTATATAGATACTTCTTCATCAGATAAATTAGATATTCCATATTTCTTTGAAATATTTATCAGAACAAACTACTGCTGTGTTTATTACGGCTGTTAATCCGATTCTGTCGTACCAAAATTTATTGTTGCTCCAACAGTATAATACTCTAAGTATAACTATTTGAATATGCTCCGAGTTTAATGGACCATCCTCTATAAGTAATCATGCGTGAGCTCTTAAGTTCAACCAATAGAGTAAGTACAAAAAATAAGTGCAACCACACGATACAAGATGCGAGAAAGTGAAGCATCTGCATATATACATGTAGTGCATATAGCATCACGGAATGCAACGTAGCAGCACCCTGTATCGACCAGAAGCAGCGTTGCCCCCAGGAAGGAGACACGAATCGGAACAACTAAAAGCAATATTTTAGACAGTAATTTTGGAAAGTAACTGCAGTCTATCGATCTTTAAAGATATTTTTAACGTACATACGTATAATCGCTGGCTTTCTATTGCATATCAATCGATTAAGCCTATGTTTAAAAATCCTAAAGATGCTGGTAGTTTTATGTGTTCAAACCTATGAAGGAACAATATTCATCTGCTTAATTACAACAAAATTCAAGCAACCCTGAAATCGTTCGGTTATATAGGGGAAGGGGGTAAAATGGGCATCATCATTAATATGTACTACTATCAACACTATTAATGGTGCCCATTTTGCCTCATGGGGCCCATTTTGCATCATGGGGCCCACTTTGCCCCTCTTTCTCCTACATATAATATAAATGTGCTCCTTTCTTCATTGTAATAAAATTCTTTGGAAAAACCTTCCTGTGCATCGGAATGCGTACCTTACAATTGAATTTCAGATCATCGTGCGTGATAAAATATCATAACTATGTTGATTTCGCCAAGATATAGCGTACGTACAATAGAGATTAGCTAATGCATCCCACTCCCTGCACGTACATACACATATCGAGGTAACAATTAGATTTTAAAGTCGGTGTTTAGGGTTAAGTCTGCGCCATGAATTTCGTCAGATGAAGCGTCCTTCAGTGATGTCGATCATACTTTATCGACAGATTTTGCCCGAACGTCGAAACTTCGACGATGCAGGAAAGTAGTCCCATGGAACAACGAATTTTCTACGCGTTTTCGTACTTGACATATAAGACTCATTTACTGGATAAATATATTCTGACATGCCTGAATATCTAATAGTAAATACGGAATGCAAAGACTTGACTTAATTAATTATCTTTCATCTTTTATATATGTAAACATATACACATTATAATTATTGGGAGCATTCAACAATTTTTGTATTTTTAACAAAAAAGCACTTCACTTCTAATTTAAAACATCATGCTGTTATAATCCCATAAGGAAACAACATTGTCTTTATCAATATACCATTGTAAAATGCATATATGTATGCACTATGTTATAACATTTCGCAAAGTAGGTACGAGATGAAATTACTCTCGAGTCCAGCATATATCGATAATTCCGCATCCGCAGTTCACTATTTTATAATGTTCAAAGTTTCATAATGCATTTAATTATACGATTTTCAATCTAATAATTTGCCGGACATAGCTCGTTGCTTAAAAAATTCTCATTTTCTTTCTGTCTCTATAATTACCGACTTTTACACCCACATTGTAAAAATACAGATATAAAACATACCGAAATAATGTCCAGTTGTTCCATCGCATCTTGATGCGTGCAATGCATAATACCATCCTGCTATCGCATCTAGGTGAGCATTTACGATCCCATTATAAGAGCTTGCACATTAATTTTGACGTTCGTAATCTGGCCAGCGTCGACGCCGACGTCAGTAATACTAGCAATGTCGTAACGTCGTAAAATGTCGTAATGTAATAAAAGCGAAGAAGAGTGTGAGATTTTTACGAGGAAAGTCCCGCCCTTCCACAATATTCCCTTAATAACGGGCTCTTCGTGCACCTCTTGCTACTCGAGAATTCACTTGAGCTCTTTCTAACGGGTGACTCATAATTGCACGATAAAACCATTAGAAGGACGTATCGCCGCGAATCTAGACGCAAAGTGAAATTACATTTATTGCCTGTCACAAACATGTATAGATGACTGGCGATTAACAATTCAAACATTACACGAGATTCGACACGTGCTTCGGAAATCAAGTACTATTTCAATCATAATGTATGTATGTCAAATTATAAAGAGGAATATAACATGTAAGCTAAATTTTCGCAACGTTATCGCGAACAGTGGTTATTGCATTAGTTAATTATATATGTATATAGAATAATATAGGTAATTCCACCCTGTAACTTTGACAAAGCATAGACAGGAACAATCAAAGTACGTATGATAATCAAACAATAATAACAAATTATTCAGAATGACATACCAACTGGAGACGATAATTAAATGGTTAATTATATCTGTAATTAAATTGGATAAAGAACACGGCAAGTGTTATATCAAGATGGTGGGTCGAATAGTTGCATTGTTCGTTTAACCCTTTGAAGCCAACATTTTTCGTTACATGCGATTTTTTTGAAACTCACATGTCGGGTTTTTTTTGAGTCACTCAATCCGAATCTGGAGTGAAAATTTGAAAATTTTCAAGATTCAAAATGGTGGACCGAAATTATAAAAAGTAGGCTGATATGCATGAGAATTGGTACTCAGGGGTTTTTGAGGTTGCTGATTTCAAATCTGAAGTCAAAATAGAAAAATTCAAAATGGCGGATCTACTATGGTGGAACGAAATTCCAAAAAGTCTTCAGATTTATATCAAATTTAGTATTCGAATGTTTTGCGACTTAGGTCCGCCATATTGGATTCGCCGTTTTGAATTTTGTATTTTTTATTTCATATTCGAAATCACCAACTCAAAGAACCTCTTCATACCCAGTTTTCGTTTATGGTTTACCTGGTAGATTAGTCACAATTACATTTATTGTGTAAAAAAGGTGTATTTAAATTTCGTTTATTTTCAACATCCACTATGTAAAAAATAAAACCCTGATAGTCGTTTTTTACTAGTAATTGATCTCCTCGGAACCTAAATGTGCATTTACAATCATCGTCGTGCGTTAAAAAACATGTAAAAATCGTTAAAAACCGAATTGAAATAGATGCCATACTGGTGCTATGCTTCAAAGGGTTAATAAACAAGTATATATAGGTCTAAAATGTTACTAAATTAATTCGAACTTGAGAGATAGTATGAGATTTTGTGGAAAATATTGTCCGAATGTAATTATCACTTGTATAATCGGTATTCTTTGTATTCTCTCAATTCCGTAATCGTAGAAGGGAAACACGTATGCTCACAAGTTTTCAACACTACTTACCTTTAATTTTTTAGTACAATACATTTCAGTAATCAAAGTATAACTGTATCCATATAATTAATTTTTCTTGTATCTCTGAAACAATTGTCGCTCTCTGTTACTACAGATGCGTATTCTATTTTTATAATTACTGAAAAATATTTTTCTTTAATGAAATATTTTTTTAATATTTGCAGGCGTCATTTGTAGACATGAAGAATGATACCTAAAAATTGACAAGAATTTGTATATTCTGCAAAATTTTTAAATACAAAGATGAACTGGGCGCTCTATAAGAGAAAATAAGAATATTTACTTCTGACGCACAAAAATACGATACTCATGGCATGGACTTAACTAATTACTATTAATTGTTAGATAAAAGAGTTTTTTTAGACAAATATATTCTATAGTTGATCATTAATCGATCATTAAATGTATCTGGCGTTATTATATCATATATAGTAAATATTATGTTATTAATAACTATAATTTATACATTGTACAAGATAGTTTGGGGAAAAAGAACATGTGCTGCGTCTGTCATTCGTGAATTTTTCTCTGACATCTCAGGAGCATAAAGAGATGTTCATTGAAAAAGAACATTTAATTCTAAAATATTATTAATAACGGTAAAATTCAAATTTCCTGGTCCTGATTATCAATAAAAGATTGGAGAAACTAGCTAATTTGTCCAGAAATTTGAATCAAGCCGAACCAAATGGATGATCTTAAAAGTTCTTCAATGTTAAAACGATTATCTGACTCATAGTGCGTTTCATATGTGTGCTCATGAGCGGATATTAAACATTGTGTCTATAATGTCGTAAGCTTGCTTGCACATTAAACCATATAAATGAACTACCCGAACAGCAATTGTAAATTGGTGGAATTTTAGGCCAATGATGGCAGCCAGTCTTGCAATATTGACGACCAATACTGAACCAATAAATGAAGCGTAAAACTTTCCTCTAGTGATCCTTCATTTGCATATTATGTTGAACCAACTACAGTAACCTATCTTAAACTATGATTCTAATGCTGCATTGACTTTACATTGGGCAGATGTTGGCAGTCCACTTTTGAATATCGGCAAACAATATTGGACCAATGCGTGAAGTGCAATGTTTTTCTATTGTAATCTTACATTGGTACACTATTTTGCACCAACCATTGGTCCCATATCGGCATTTTTTAATGAATTGTAACTTTCATTGCACGTTGTGGTTCTCCGGATCGTGCAGATAAGGCCGGTTCGAGCCGAAATGGACGGTGATTGGATATATGAAATTAATTAGGCGGAATAATAAATCATTAAAAGTGAGTTTTGTTAACAATTGAAATTAGAATTATATTGTCCTAATACAGAGTACAATTAGGTAAGAGGGGCCCAGCCTAAGAAGTGCTGGATGTTAGTAAACAGAATGCCTATATGACTATAAATGTTGTGTATAATGCGATACTACGACTAAATATTAACGCTAGCGGCATGCAAGAATTGTATAATTGAAAAGCGATGTTATTACCAGTGAATGGTGACACCAGAAGAGTGAAAGCACATGAATAAGAAAAAATGTTTAGGCACGAAGTTATACAGACTTTGGTATAAACGGACGCACGGTTTGATTTCATGGCAACGTATTGGTGAAGGTTATATACAGAATCTCTAATAACGCTGGATTAGTAGATACTTCTATTCTATGGCAGTTAGATATTGATATCTTGTACTATGAAATTTGTGAGGATGGAGTCGTGTCTAACGACAGCCTCCGACTAGCGGAATTTGACAAAAGACTTTACTCGTTATAATGAAAACCTCGTGCTGATGAGCAGTCTTCCACTAGGGAACTGGTGATCACAGGTTGACGTGGCCCTATCCAAACAATGTCAATATCTCGGAGAAGTAAGGAAAGTCTTATTCACAGAGTAGATGGTTGTGCAAGTTATAAAAAAAAATGTAGAATGACATGTATAGCGGGTGCGGCACAATGATCAAAATTGTCAAAGTGACGTCTCAACTGATGTGCAAAAAGTGATTCTACCCAGCAAAGGAGGCGGTTTGCTCCTGGCCCGAGACGGTTTGCTCGATTGACGATAGTTAGAAGCGTCTGTACAAATATGGTTAAGTGGAATGGTTTGCCAACTTGCCCAAGACGGTTTGCTCGTTTCTTTGTTATTAGATAGACTAGCTAACGCACGTGACAGAATGCTTGAGTCTAGATTTGTCGCCGTTTATATAACCTCAAACGATAGACCAAGTGCTTCGAGGGGCTCGGAATAATTAGGCGTCGCGATGCCTACGTATTATTATTAATTGGTAGTGAAAGTCATTGGGGCTCGCGGAACCTTATTACAGCATTCTGAATATTATTCGATGTATTGGTTACATACATTGACACTTCATATTGGGCCAATACTAGGAAATAGTTTCAGGCCAATGTGCGGTACAATAATAATTTATTAATAATTTTTTAGTAATTTTAAATCAATATACAGTATAACATATGTATCCTTGGATTGGATTATTGTTGCCATTACATTTTTAACGATTTTCTGCCTTCCTTTTGCACGTCTTCCATCGTCCTCATTTATTTTTTTCTTTGGCTCTTCATTCTCATTTGCGTCTCCTTTTTATTGATTCTCTGTCGCTTCTTCCAAACGTATTTTTTCTTATAAGACTATTGTTTTCTTGTCTTACGTTCTCCTGCACTCCATATATTTGATTTTTATTCAATGGGCTCCAAATTCTTCAACAAGTCCAAAAAAATAGCATTGACATCTAAATAGCGAAGTATACTATAGTTTCACTCAGTCTACAGAGAGCGTAGAATTAATTTTTTTTTACTATCATATCATTGGTTGGATACTATAAAAACTACATTCATACTGCACGCTGATAAAAACAATTAAACTTCTTAAAAGACTTGGCTTAAGAACAGAAATCATACATGGCCTAATATTAGTCCCCAACTTAGAAAATCCATATCTATAGCCGCAACCGGATGCCATACTTGGACTACTGTTGATCGCCAATTCAGAAAATATATAATTGTCTCCAATTGGGTGCTATTTTTGGACCAATATTGGTTCCCGATTCAGAAAATATATATTTGTCTCTATTTGGGTGCCATACTTGGACCAATATTGGTTGCGAATTCAGAAAATACGCCTTTGACTGTAATTGAGTGCCATGGTTGCGCCAATGTCGATTTCCAAGCCAAAAAACCGTTTCATCCTATATTTAAAAATAAATGGTCATCCGATCTTGTACCAATGTTGGGCAAATATTGTAGTTTTGTTTAATTGGTTACCATAATAAAGCCAGTGTTAGCCCAATACTCAAGACGGCCTGCCAATCTTGAATTGCTGCTTGGGTACCCGCAAATGTCGATTAAATCTAACCTAATATAACAACTATAAATTCTAATATGATAAAAGTATCTTAACAAAATATCTTTAGTGTAAGACTACTAAAAATAAATGCTATTAAAGTGTCATATTGTCGTCTACATTATTTCCTATTGCTGCTTGACTGGTCAACAAAATCATCTATTTCGTACAACCTCCTTCGCAACGAGTTTTATGATCAAGATCATGAAATTCAATTATAATTATCCGTAATACCTTCATAAGCTAACATCAGAGTAAAACCGATCAAAAACTAATCCATTCCTCATACAACATCCCAATTGCGAAGATGCAGTTTCATAATACAAAAACTATTTAGATCATATGTCAGATTTGTATAATCATTGAAATTGCCTTATACTTAATTTGCAGATAGGAGATTCAGAAGAATAGAGGATTCGATATAAAGTTATTCCCAACATTATTAAGCGATAGTCTGCTTGAATTTACTAGGGTACAAAATCATAAATATATGTATTACATATTCCTATGCGAATCTCTACACCGTCACAACCCGATTGCCCCAACGTGGTTACAATTCTTTTGGGTGCCAGGTGCCTCTTGGCACCAGCTTGGTTCCCCGATCTGATTTGTTATGTCACCGGGAGTCCTCTTGGCTGGCATTTGGCCCCCTAGCAAGGGCATAAAGCCATCGAAGGTTCAAGAAGAAGAAGAATCCTCTCGACCGGTGGTTCCCGCTAGCTCCTACTTCTGCATTGGTAGAGGGAAGCATGGGGGCGGGAGAGCTATGACCCAGGCACGGAGCGGTTTGTCTTAAGGAGTTAGGTTACCTATGATAGCCGCAAAACCGGCCTTTTTTAGACGTCTTTTCTGCAGGGGTGAATAAAGATAGAGACATCGTTTCACTTTGGTTTTAATTGTCATTTTATTAACTGTATTTTTTTTTTAAATTCACATAGCTTGAGAAGAAAGAAAGTTATTAATAAAAATGAGAAACTGTGCATGGGGTGCACCGTTGAGGGTTGAACACGATTCTGGCTAGATGACTCATCTAAAAGAAAAAAGAAAAACGGTTTTACAATCTGTAAAACATTCTCTACAGAGTACTGGAAGCAGAATATTGAAAAAATATTTTATTTCATTTTTATTCTGACAAATGCACTTTTCTCTTTTTTTCAACAAAAATATCTTTTATCTTTTAGTTACGAATTTTTTTGAAAAATCTACTCCCAGAACTATGTATAGAATATTCTTGTGCAATCTTGTTTCAATTTTTATGAAAATCATTAGAGCGGTTTTTGAGATTTCATGTTCACCGATTTAAAAAACAGTTTATGGGAAATCGTGTTTGAAGTTTGACGTGCAGTTTTCTTTCACATTACACGTAGAAATTGGTATATACGAACTTCAGTCGACGCCAGCTTCATATTATACAATAAACCTTCCTCAGGCTTATTTAGATCCTGAAATGCCTTTCTTTTCTGTCTCAATTCAATTCTGCCCTCTTTTGTCATCATTAAAGCACGGTGATCGGCAGAGTTCACGCGGGCTTCACCCGTTTTTCGGTGCCAATCCGCGATCTCATGACTCATTAGAATATTCATTGCTTGCAAAATGCGTAATATTCTTAACCCATTAGCGCCGAAGCGTCCGATTTTGTCCGATTTTTGTAGACGCTCAAACGGAAGCTTTACTAACCATGGAAAATTCTGGAAAACTTCATAGTAATACTACAACATTTATAGATCGAGGTGGAAGAATTTGTTTTCAAAAATGACTTTTTTTTTACACAAATAATTATTTTTTAGCAGCTGTTGAGCAGGGTCTAAACAATTTACATTAAGCAATGTCTAGTTGCAAAAGTTTTCGGGGTGAACTTGTCATAAAAGGTTTTTCCGGTCTCTAATTATAAATCTAAAGTAAACATTCAAAAATTCAAATGGCCATCTTGAAAATCGAAATTGTCCGATCTACATGAAACTTAGTTCTTGGAAGCTTTCAGGGTCGCTGGTTCCGAATTTGACGTCATACTTTCGTTATGATATTTTTTATGATTCTAAAATGGTTTTCGTCTATTAGCCGCCAACTTGCAACGTTGCACGGTTTTCCCTACGAGGAGGCCGACGAATGGTGCCGGTTACTGCTACAATAATGATCCCAGCATCGAAAACCATCTGTGTTGTAGACATTTCGAATTTTGAAATGTTGACTTGAGATTCGTCATCAAGCATCTCAAAAACCCTTGATACCACAATTCAACTTTACAATATCTCTAGCAGGGCATGTTTGGGCGTTAATAGGTTAATGCTCCATCGTTGTATCTATAAACAGCAATATATGCAGCAATTTAAACTTTTTTAAGCCTGGTAGAAATTTCCTAGTTGTCCTAGGCCCCGGCTGGGCTGAGACTAGGCATCCCCAATAATGGAAACCTAGCTAGGACCCAGCGTGGCGCGCACTAGTACGCCGAACTACTAAACTATAGTCGACTCTCTTTATAAGTCCACCCATGGGCGTGTAGGGGAATAGAGTTCCAAGAATTTTAATACCCCCACTCCTACGTCAATCTACCTGAATCCCACATCTACCTGCGTCTCGCATGCGTTTTGATGTGTAAGTTGTATGTAGAGGTAGTCCTCGTACTTACGGAAGGTAAGATTTCGGAATTTTTCGCCGTAACTTCGTATAAGTGCCATATGTGTGAGGAAACGTAACAAATTGTTGTTTGTCGTAAATGCGAAATGACGTAATTCGAAACGATGTATCTCGAGGACTGCCTGTATCGAAAAATTGTAGATTCTGGCTGTGGTCTCATAAAGAAGATCTGAACCAATTTCCCCTTGTGGCTTTTGGTGGGGGAAAGCTCAGAAAGTTATCAACCGAAACAGCCTCTTAAAGAGTGACCTTATAAAGTGAGTCGACTTTACATCACGATTGGCTCTTTCCCTACCATGGAACCCTATTGCGGCCCGAAATAGGCACTCGCCAGTACTCCAAGATATAAACTTAAGTTCAGTTCAAACAGTTTCTTGTTACAATGTCAGTTCCTTGATAGGACCTCATCAGTATCCACGATAGAATTTATTTGTGTGTTAATTTCCTGTGAATATAATGGACCGTAAAAAAATTCGATCCCGTCAAACGCGTGTGCCAAACTGGTAAATGCCAATGCTTGGGTATAGCGATTGAGCTCGTGCTTAGGAAACGCACGGTCCAATGGTACAAGTAACAATTGGGCATAAACTTTTTTAATATAATATAAAAGATTTCAATTATGCGTTTGGTACAATTATTGAAAAATCAAGGCTTTTGTCTGAGTCTTAGGAAATACTCCGCAAATTTATCTTTGAGCATTCCGACAATCGCAGATTCAAATCCCGCTCACGGCAGCACAGATATTAAACACACATACCTATTCTTTAAATATTGTTTTAACCATACAATTTTGTCATTATTTCAATTACATATTTCATGTATTTTAAAGAATATCGAAACAGTCTAAACAATTTTCTGTGCCAATCCTACATGCCGACATGGGTAGTCAGGATATGGCATTATAAAACTATGACCTAGACAGTTTGATGTAACTAGTGGATAGATAGGGCATACGTTACGTTTCTAGTTGGTCGCTTAATAGTTTTCCTTGTTAGCCCCTGGACAGAAATAAGGAAAGATACTTATCCCGGGGTAGAGCCAAAGTACAATTTCTACTAGGGATACCAAGTACACATTTTGTACTAGCATTATAATGTGTCATACCCCAATATCATTAGAAACAACTGAAAAAATAAAGAGACCACTGACATTTTCGATGTACGGTACGGTGTAGTCAAACTTTATTATTCATTTTTCGATTATTCATATAATTCATTTTGTCACGACTTCGTAATCTGCTATTATGTATGAATTGGATAACTTCATTAGCGGCAGTGTAAAATGAAAGACCTGTGTATTTAAATAATTACGATAATATTTTAACCAAAGATATATACGTACATAATGGTCTATCAAATTTCCTATAATTTATTGTTATTATCTGCGATATAGTTTTGATGAGCACATTTTAGGAAATATACAAATTTCACATGACACCGTAACCTTTAATATTATTAAACTAAAAGAACGAAAAGGAACTCGTATTTCTTAAGGCGAGATATTTTGTTAAACCCTACAAGGAATTTGCTTCTACAAGATTTTGAAAATTGCCACGTTTTAATCTTACCTGGCCACGCTGATAAACACCCTTGGGAAAGAATCTAACCTCTAAAGAGTTGGTCGAGGTTAGGCTGATTAAAGTCTCGTTTCCCGAGGGAACGACTCGCAAGACGCTGTTGTTTTACGTTAGTTCCTTCGAAGGTTGAAGGGTCTTTGGTTAGAGGGGGAGAACCAAATGGAAAATCTTATAGGATCCATAAAGACTGGGAGGCATAATAAAAGCTGGGGTGTTACAGCGCGAAAGCGCGAAAACAAATCGTTTCAAGAGGAGACAAAACTTTGTATCCCTTCGCTCGTAGCTACAAGCTTTTATATTTTGTGTGACCCTTCCACTTAAACAAAAAGAATTAGGATTTACATAATGAATATGCGCATATCAAATGTGAAAGTCCTTTAATCCTTACATAAGTGAAAATTTACCATACAAATTGAAAAATGCTGGACCGATTAAAATAAAACGGTCAGGAATAATACACTGAGAAAAATGAGATTTCAGTTTTAGGCACAAGAAGCATGAATTCGCGCAATGAATCCCCAAATTTGTATGGCAGTGTAAAGGCACATGAAAAGTATGATACTAATTCACATGACGACGAATATTCCTATTCATGCATAATGCATAAATTAATACATTTCGGTGTCGTTATGAAAGAATATGATACTCTATGATATACAGAGAATCTCTATTTTTGTTAATGTAATTATTTTGAATTACATGAACCGGAATTCCTTTTCAATGTATAAGGAAAGTAAAGTTCAAAAGATTCGATAATAAAAGACAGAAATTTACAGTACTTATCTGTCAGCCAGATTTATAATGATTTACAATATGTTACCATTCAGTGATCTTACGCCGACGCTATATATACAGGGTGTCCCTAAACAACTTTTACACCGAAGACGAAAACCCGTATACGTTGCCCAAAACGTATTGCAATGCTATTTTAATTATAAGCAGGCCGGAGAGAAATACATTATTACAAAGAGAGAGACAGAAAGACAGAGAGACAGAGAGAATGAATGAATGAATGCATGAATGGAATTTATTTGATCCTGGATCGCAGATCCCTAAGGACCATAGGCAAAAATTACATAACAATACAGTGAGTAACTACTAAGTGCAAGTAATAAATACAGTGAGTGAATAATTGTTCTAGCAACTTTAAGAGAACAGCTCATTGTGTTTAAAAATTTAAACAGTGAAAAGTAAATGTGTTAAGAAGAAAGAAAAAGTTAAAAATTAAGCCTCAAGCATACTGCATTAAGGTATTTAAATAAATTGCGCAAGAGACATTGATAGCGGATTCACAAATTTACGAATTACTCCACAAGGGAATACGCCTCTCCTTCCTTCTTCGCGAGCAAATACCTGAAGCAGCGAACCCGAAAGTCTGCTACGGTTGAAGCCATGGTGATATCCTGGGATAAAGAATTCCAGAAATGGATCTAGTCCCGGAAACTAGAAATGACTTCTGAAAAGTCACAGTGCGGGTAGGAGAAGGGTATAACCTATCCGTCCGAAAGGGATTCCGCCGTCGTGCCATATCGGGCCTAAGACACAGCTGGTCAACAAAAAGATCTGGCTATAAAACAGGTAGCCGATAGCAAGGCATCGTCGGATCAATCCAAGGTAAGGTACTGCAGTATGTCCCGCTACCTCACCGAGTTGAAGGTGTTCCGCACGTCAAGAGTGACCAGTACGGAGATGCTCCTCGTCTTGCGATCGCCATGCCACGCTCTCTCGGTTGTCTTTACAACTTCGTGTATGGCTTCAACGATTGACCTTTTTTCGCAGAAGCCATGTTGGTTTTCCGCGAAGCCTCCCGTTGCCTCTACTGCTGTACGTAGTCGTACACGGATTATCTTCTCGAACACCTTTGGAACACCTTTGGACACCTGTCGCGGGATGCCTCATTGTCAGCGCGGAGCGTACGGTCCTGAAAGGTTGCCCCGCTGCACGTCTCTCGGCGCCTCGTGCGGACCACTGCCCCACCACGCGCGCCAAGCTATCGTCGCCCGTGTACCTTGAGCGAAACTCGCAAAATTTAGATGTTTTTTCAAAATAAAAATTTAACCCCTTAACAAACTCATTTTAAGATGTTTAAAAGCGCATTTTAATCGTTGAAATCTCTGCTACAACATGGGATAAATGTGAAATTTCTATTTCATCACATTCCTACTGAAAAATTGCGGAGAAGTTTCGGGTGCGCTCGCGATATCTCGAGATTTCCATCACGGGATCGTCTCCGAGAGCAATAATTTTGGGAGAATCTGCAGTATCGTTAAAGACGATAACACGCAAAAACTAAACCAGATCAGCCGATGCGTTCGGAAGTTATGGTCAATTAAGTGTTTTCACTTCAAGGGGGTGTAACTTCCCCTAGAATGATGCTACAGGGGTGTACAGGGAGAGATTTTTGATTGCCGAAAAATGCCCGTTCTCGTGCTATAATCAGAAATATGAATTTCCTTCCGGAACTACCAGTTTTCGCACTTTTCGAAAATTCCCAAAATGCACGATTTCACTCCAACCCCTGCCGATCGGTCATTTTGTATCCAATCGGGATGAAACCTTTACCATTCGAAAGCGGAAGAAATTTCATAAAAAATATATTTTTGGTTTTTCGAAATCGGTCAAAGTTTACCAGAAATACACAAAAATTACCTTGTTCCACTTCAATTGGACGTTACTGTATATCGCGTCAATATCAGTATTAAGCTGCTGCATAGCCTCCACGATGTGGTCAGGGTAGCAGTACCGGTATATTACCAGATCATCTGCTTAAAACTAATGTCGGCACTTAAGGTGATGTCTCAGATCATTGATATATAGTGAGAAGAATAGCGAGCCGAGAACACTGCCCTGCGGTACATCTGCAGGAACCGGTAGCCAGGTCGATTGTTATCCGTTGACACAAACTGCCTGGTAGCGTCCAGACAGATACGAGTGGACCCATCGAAGCACATCAGGTGAACAGTCTAACAGTTTTAACTTCTGGATCAATAAGAGGTAATTAACTCTATCGAAGGCCTGACTAAAATTAAAAAAATACCGCGCAAGTCACCATATGGCGATCAATGGCCCAACGAACATCGTTCGCAAGCTTCAAAACAGCCGTCTGTGTTCCCATCCCTTTCCGAAAGCCAGTCTGACACGGATATAATAATGCGTGTGCCGTAACATACTGCAGGACCTGATTATACACGCAGCGTTCCAGGACCTTTAATAGCGAACACAGTATGGACGTTAGTCAGTGCAACTTGCTGGATTGGTAACCTTACGTAATGGTGTAAACAATGAAGACTTCTAAATGGCTGGATACTCACACGCACTGAATGAATTATTTCGCACGTAAGTGATTAAAAGCAGCAAGCGAGTAATAGCAAACTTGAAAAATTGTATTGAGAGAGTATCAGCTCCCGCAGCCCGGGTGACAACACGACCTATCGCCCTTGAAATCTCATGCTCGCTAATTGTCGTGAAAGCGAAGGAGGGTCTTTGACCATCCACCTCCTCCATCGTAACAACCTCGATCAGTTTATTTGCATGTGATAATGAAGCAGCAGCGCCCGGAGAGACAAAGAACGCATTTAACTCATCAGGCTCCACTTCAGCAGGGTGCATATGTCCAGGAGTCTTTACTAAACCCAGACATCTGAATTCATCCCAGACAGTGCGGGAGTTACGTGCCATACGAAATCTGTTTGTGAGAAGTGCACGTTTGCCAGTAAAAATTGTCTACTTTACTACCCTACGAAGCTGCTTATATTCTTCGAAGGCCGCTGCACTTCCTGTTCTCCTGAACAATCTATAGCACCTGTCACGTCTTCGCACGAGAAGACGTACTTCTGATGTGATCCATGATACCGCGGATCTTTTTGCAATAAAAGTACACAGTGGGGTAACCGCATCGGCTAAACTACGCACTACATTGTTCATAACACATACTTTATAATCTATACCGGGAAGTCGATTGACGATAGTAGAATCGATATTATCCACCGCCGAAGCCAACGCATCCATGTTCACCGAGTTCCAGTAGCGATAATGTACTACCGCTGGTGGAAAATGAATCGAATGATACTTCAAGTATACAAAAATAAAATCGTGCCCAGAAAGGAAGGGTTCCGGGGATTGTTCCCAAAGCATCAATTTAGACATGTCATTCACGATACGAAGATCCAGCCACATATGAGAAGTCTCCATATGATGCGTGGGCTGTAGCGGCACAATATGCATGTCTAATCTAAAGAAAAGGTCTTCTATGCGCTCCGAATCATAAGTGCTGATGAGCAAACTTGCGTTGAAATCCCCAAATACTAGAATATCTTTATACACCGGTAACAGTCCCTCTATTTCACGTTCAAAAGTATCAAGAAAACCCACTTTAGGCTTGAAGCTCCAGAAATATGAATTTCGGTCGATCTTCCTGCTGCGGTGACGATGAACCCTCGAACAATCGCGCAGTCAGTGAATCCCGGCTGTACAGCGTTACTGCTCTACCATGACGGTGCCCTCGGTCGTTCCGTAGGATGGTGAACGAAGGCAGTGCTACCTGAGCATCGGTGACATTACTGGTGAGCCAAGTCTCCGTAACTGCAATGAGGTCGTAGTCGTTGTGATTAAAGTAGTCCCAGAACTCGTCTATATGTGCGGGTAAAGACTGCGCGTTGAGATGACATGCTTTCAGGATTTTCTTCGTCGATGGCCTAGTTGCCCGAGGATGATCAACAGAGTTTGGGAGTCATGCCGATGACTTTTCCACATTTATCGCAGATGCAATGCGTAACGGTGGCGATTAGTCATTTTTACGCACGAAGATCGCACCATCCGCAATCCAAATAGACCTTGATTGTAAATTCGAGAATCGCCGAAGTATATCCTGCCTTAATCGGTGGAGCACCCCTGGTACATGGCGGTTTGTAAAGATTTTGATATCTGCGGACAGATCCGGGGCGATACTGGCAGCTTTCAAATCAGATTGCAACAGTCTCTTTGCTACAATAAAAGTATCACATTTCGCCGAAGACGTAAACTACACTAGAACAGTGAGCGTGCCACCTCCGACGCGCTTCTTTTCCAGACGAGTGACCCGCTGTATCTTTGATTTCTTTAGTGAAACCTTGAGCACTCTGGCAAGGGCAACAACAAGATCTGTTAGCTGCTCACCATTTTGTTCCGAAAGGCCAGCAATTACGATATCACCTGCCATAGCATGACACTCCAAGCGCAATAGTCTCTGGTCCTGGATGGCATGCGAACTTCCCATACTTCCTTCAATTAAACCTTCGTCCATCTTGGCTAACCTTGTTTCGTGTGCTGCAGACGTCTTCACTAATTCAGCATGCACATTCTCCTGGGCTGTCGTTCTTTTATTCAACTCTTCACACGCCTTTTGTACTTTGTCTACTGCTCCATTTAGTTCTCTACATTCTCGCTGAAGATTCCCGCTAGCTGCTGTTAAGGATTTCATTCGCTTGGTTAACTCAGCGACCGAGACATTGAGTTCATTCAACGAACTTAGCTTAGATTCCACCCACTCCATCCGCGTGAAAAGCTTTATCACAGATTCATTTAGTGCGCCAATAGTGCCAAGCTTCTCCTCCACTGACCGAAGCAAGGTCGCAATAGCATCGGGACTCACTGCAACCCGTCCTACAGGACCAGGGGCATCAGACTCCACGTAAGAAAGACATAAGTTGGCGATAGCATCTTTCGCCAGCTTTAATGATGTTAGTTGCAATTTTCGCTTTACACGGGCAGGATGAAAGCTGTGGTCACAACGAGTTCCTGTTGTTATTGCAACCACTTCCGCAACCATATGATTACATATACCACATCTCGTTACCATCTCGCACACCCACACAGTGCGATAAATAGGCCTAGGATAATGTAGGTCAGTAAAACACGTTCCAAAAATCACTATACAGATAGCGAATTGCAACTTTCCAGCACTGCAGCACCACGGACACCAGAGAACTTCACAGAAATGCAAGTAATTCGGATAACGGCCACTTATTACGCAACAAAATGTCAATGAAACTCGAGCGAAAATAAACACGTCTGCCACTAGCAAACAATCACAAAGAGAGAGACAGAGAAATAGAGAGAGAGATGATGATGACGATGATGCTTTCTTTATTCTGGAATAAATCCCCTGAGAATATTTAACATATTTGAGTAGAACAAGTTGACAAGGTATAGAAACGAAGTGTAAATAGTGTAAATAGCGGAATGTAACGAGCTATCATAGTAGGAGTATTGTAGTATTATTGTATTGATAATAGAGAAGGGGCTAGTAATACTCTTATATAACTATAACAAAATTAAAGTTAAGACACAATAAATAATCTTAATTATATAGAACAATAGAATATGCCAATGGAGAGTATTACTTAAAAAAAAACCGGCCTACACGTAGTTTATTCTAACAAGGAAGGTTACCTTGGTGACGCCCCGAAACACAGGATGTTTTTTTATATGGTGTAGAGCTACTCAAGATACATACGTATGCAAAATATTGGCGGCCCATATGAACATTTGATGGGTTAAAATAGCCCTAAAAAATTGGGGAATTTTCAGTTTTTTCAATATATCTCGTAAACTATGCAAGATAGAAAAAAATTTAAGTAGACGGTAAGTTTGTTTTGGAGTAGCCTATCAAAAGCTGTTATTAGTTTATCCCTATTTTACAAAAATACACCACCCACCCTCTTGATCGTTGTATTTCAAAAACGATTTTTCTTTTTTTTGTCTTTAATACATTGTTGACCGGCAACTTTACTGAAAATTTATCTCATGTCACCGGCTATTATTTCGTAATTGGATGCGCATCACGAGTTTACTCGTGGCCGGTCGGCAACGTTTGGCCATGAAAACACGAGTTAACTCGTGACCGGTCAACAATGTGTTAACATATTGTGACGTGGATAGTACTACGTATGCAAGGAACATTCTGGACATCGTTTCGAATGTTGTATGCATTAAATTATGCTTATAATTGTTCTTAATATCGATTTTTCTTTTTATTTGCGATGGTAGTCAGTATCACATGTATACGTAAGTACGCGTTCGTCTTTTAAAAAACGCATAAATGTTTTAATTGCATCATTTTATTTTGACGTTTGAAGTACAAAGGCTTTTTACACCATGAGCATGTAATTACAGCACTTCCCCACAGATGTTGCATTGCGGCTCGGAATGTTCTCCAAAGCAAAATTGTACAGGATTTTTAAAAGGTAATGGCCTTTTTTTATATAACTACTTCTCTACCAAACATGTTTGAACAAATTAATGTATCGTGGAGATGAGAATTGATAATGAGCTAAAGATTGCACTTTAATCACATTATTCCACAAATGAAGACTGATACCGTAGTTGTGTAATATAATCATATCAGAAAAACGTCGGACAAAATTTTTGCACATTCGGAAGCCAAATACGTCAAGGGGTTGTATCTGGCCGGTTGTTCCTTTCGGTATTATGTGCACCGCAATTTCCTTGTGCGGCGGTGTCATCTCATCGACTACTGCAGGGCAATGTCCACTTCACGAGTCAATCGCAAATAAAAAAAATCGATATTATGAATAATTATAAGCGTAATTTAATGCATACAACATTCGAAATGATGTCCAAAATGTTCCGTGCATAAGTAGTACTATCCACATTACAATATGTTAAGAAAAAAAGAAGAAAAATCGTCTCTGAAATACAGCGATCAAGAGGGTGGGTGGTGTATTTTTGTAAATAGGGATAAACTAATAACAGCATTCGACAGGCCACTCAAAAACAAACTTACCGTCTGCTTAGAAGAATCGAGAAAGCCATTCTCAGTGAGGACAAGCGGTACCGCGTTGCGCAAAACAAAGAGTTACTTTAAGTTATCCCCGGTATCAACAACAGTTTTTTTTGGTTTTGCCCCTCCGAAGGGAGTAGGGTCTGCTGCGATACTGAGTTCAGTTCTTCAAGCTACCTTGACTGGAACAGTCATTTCTGCGATTAAGTTATTTTTCTGTGAGTGCTACCAAATAAACGTTTGTCGACAGTGTCTAACTAGCATTCCGAAATCAACGGTCTTTACTCTCACTCTCCTCCGTATCCACCGCTCTTCGAATTCTTTCGCGAACATTGATTTGGTCCTTCGAGTCGGATCTACGGAGGTCGAGAGTGAGAAGTTGTTCAGTACACCGCTGTCTAAAATACAAATCTCTAATCTCGCGGATCGTTGTCCTAAGTCACTTTCGACTGCCACTCTCTGTGTCGTCGTCGGGTTCGACAAGGGAACATAGCACTAACCGCGTCGTACATGTGCCGGTAAACTTCGAGAACTTTGTCTCGACCACGTCTCAATACTGATTTGCCCACAGTTCCTTGCTAACTCAACTTGTTCGAGATCAACACAACACTTAGGCCACCTGTGAGAAGCATTCACGTGTCCGTCATGGAGGTCGTGGTCAGACAACGTGCGGTGTCATCACTGATCACGAGATTTAAGGAGAATACTGTGAAGGCTGGAGGGAACAACATGACGGTCGGGTTTTTGAAGAGCCGAATCGACCTGCTAAATAAGTACTGGACTAAGTTTCAACAGGCTCACGATGAGCTCCTCAGCCTGCAGGACACGCTCCGTGATCCCTACTTCATAGAGGACCTTTTCACCGAAACTGAGGCCCAGTACACTCTGGCAATGGGCTTTCTTTACGACAAGCAAGCTGAGCTCATTCAGCTTGAATTGAGAAGTGCTCGCAACTTGGGAGGAGCAACACAGCAAGTGTGTCTACCAAGAATAGAGCTCCCCAGATTCTCCGGTCACCGTGATGAGTGGGAACCATTTCGGGACATGTTCCGGTCGATGATCCATGCAGACACGACATTAACACCAGTCCAAAAACTCTACTATCTTAAGTCCTCTGTGCAAGGGGAAGCAAGCGCAGCTCTGGAAGGACTTCAAGTGACTGAGGCGAATTACACGATGGCTTGGAACATTCTGGGAAGGAGATACGACAACCTGCACCTCCTCGTGCACGATCATTTAAGTGCCCTTGCGACCCTACAACCGCTGAAGGACGAGAATGCAACCAACTTGCAGACGCTGCTTGACCAAGTTACAAAACGAAGAGACGCTCTCCGAACGCTAAACCACCCGACGGAGTACTGGGAGGACTGGTTCGTATTCTTCACATCGCGAGGGATGGACTTCGCCACCCGGAAGGACTGGGAGAAGACCCTTGAAAACGATGAGGCTCTGCCGACATTTGAAGGCATGACTTCATTCCTGACTCGACGGATTCGAGCCCTTCGAGCACTAGAGCCCAATGAACCGCCAAAGGGGACGGAAGGCTCACCACTCGCCAGAGCGACTGTGAAGGACTCCCACAGACGTGTCCGATCGCTGCTTACTCCACTAAATACGAACAGTTGTCCACTCTGCCAAGGTCAACACTACATTGGTCACTGTCAAGAACTGAGAAACATGACATCTGAGCAGAAGCTGGAGGTTATCGATCGTCTGCGCTTGTGCCGCAACTGCCCTCGATCAGGTCATTTCGCTCGCGAATGCCCATCGAAGGTGAGCTGTCAGGACTGCCAAGCTAGGCACCACACGCTCATCCATGAGGCAGGAGGCACGAAGAGGAAGTCAGACTCCGGTCTAAGCGAACCGTCGAAGAAACAACGAACCATGGAGGAAAGTTCGGCCAACACTTGTGATCATTCGTCAAAAGCCCAACCTGAAACGGCTGATTGACTAGTCCTTCTGGCCACCGCGATAGTAGTGGTGGAATCGAGGGAGCGTAGGCAAACACGAACTCGAGCCATTCCGACTCTGGATCAGAAGCAAGCTTTGCTACCACCAGCCTCGTCCAACGACTAAGTACATCGCTGCATACCGCCAATGTGCTGATCAGTGGGGTGGGAGGAACGCAAACCTGCACCTCGAGGCGCGGCACAACGCTCTTGGTCCGTCCCCGTGATGATTCCTTGCCTCTCGAGGTCCCAGTACTCGTGCTCCGCTGTTTGGGAATAAGGATACCTCCGGGCCATATCGATATACAGAACTGGGAACACCTGCGCGACCTCGACCTTGCTGATCCGAACTTCAACAAGCCAGGCAGTGTTGAGTTGTTGCTCGGTGCGGAAGTGTATGGGCTGTTCATGTGTGGTGATGTCCGTCGCGGATCACCTCGGGCGCCGATCGCCCAGCAAACTACCTTGGGATTGGTCGTAGTGGGTCCTGCGGCTCCGCGCACGAACTCCAACCAACCGGCCAGTGGGATCACAACGGCAGTCACGGCCACCCAGCGCCTCGATAAGTTATCGGCAGACTTAAGGCGATTTTGGGAGCTGGAGGAGGTCGCCCCTTCCAAAGGGCCTTCTGCAGAAGAAGAGGAGTGTGAGCGACTTTTTACTGACGGTTGTCGGCGGGACGAAGGCGGCAGGTACATTGTTCGTCTCCCAATAAAGCACCTACTCCTCGTCGGCTTTGGAGACACGATGAATGTTGCGCAGCGGCTGCATCACGTTCTGCAACGTCGTCTCTCTCATGATCCCAGCCTCCGAGATCAATACAGACGTTTCATGTCCGAATACGAAGACTTTGGGCATATGCGACCTGTACCCACGGAGGAGGAAGGCGAAGTTCAGAGAGCCACCTAATACATTCCCCATCACGGTGTCTGGCGGGACGCTGATGGAAAACCAAAGTTGAGAGTAGTGTTCGACGCGTCCCGAGGAGCGTCAAAAGGAAACGTGCTGAAATAGTCACTCTACACCGGGCCGAAACTGCAAAATGATCTCTCATCCATTTTAATGAGGTGGAGACTTCATCGAATTGCGCTGTGCGCTGACATTGAGATGATGTACCGGCAGATTAAGATTGACGAACGCGACGTAAATCTTCAAAGGATCATTTGGTGCAGACCAGGAAAAACCCGCGACATGCACTACCAACTGATGACCGTGACATATGGTACAGCATGTGCGCCATATTTAGCACTACGAACACTGCATCAATTGGCCATTGACAAAAGGCCATCCTACCCGGCAGCTGCCGACATTCTTCGACGAGACACATACGTTGACGACATCCTCACCGGAGCGGACAACGTCGCAGCAGCAGAAGCACTTCGTGACCAACTTATATCCCTTCTTCAAGCTGGCGGATTTCATGTAAAAAAATGAGCTTCCAATCATGCTGCTCTCATCGAGGCCCTCCCGGCACAGATACGACTTCGCCAATCTTGGAGAGATTTTGAGACTGCAGGGCCAATTAAGACACTGGGAGTAGCGTGGGATCCCATCCAAGATGAATTCCGCTAGCAGGCGCCATCGGCCAACAACAGCGAACAGCCGACGAAACGACACATTCTGTCAACGATCGCTCGACTCTTCGACCCGACTGGGTGACTGAGCCCAGTGACTATCGTGGTGAAGATCATCATTCAGGATCTATGGTGTGCTAACCTCGGCTGGGACGAAGCACTGCCTTATCGTCTGGCTGCAAGATGGGCAACCTTCTCGGCCAACCTATCTCACGTCGTAGATATACGAATTCCGCGGTGGATCGGCGCGGGCGCATCTGAATTCCTGGAGCTTCACCGTTTTGCGGATGCTAGCAAATTAGCGTACGCGGCAATGATCTACCTCCGCGTGGAGCAGCCGAACAACATAATATGGTCACGACTATTAACAAGCAAGACTCGAGTCGCACCAGTGAAGATCATTACCATCCCGAGACTAGAACTCTGTGCAGCCGTGCTCACGATTCAGCTATTGCGACGGGTGCAGGAGCAATGGGCGTACCGTTACACTAGGACCTAATAGTGGTCTGACTCTCGAACCGTGCTGGCCTGGATTAACTCAGACCCCTCCCGATGGACCGTCTTTGTCGCGAATCGAGTTTCCCTGATCCAGAACACAGTAGCAAACGTGTCGTGGGGATACGTTGATACCACCCGGGGTAGGTGCTATTGGCGGTCCGTGTGAGTATCAACGTCTGATCGGGATAGTGGTCCTGAGAAGGACCGTTAGGTTTCGTCTAGGTGCGAGTGGGGTTTTTGGCACCCGGAGATCGGCGGGCTGCCCCCCGAGATCGAGGTGGTAGGGGGTCACTATCCGGCCCGAAGAGGTCCACGAGGATGCCTTTTAGGCGCCGGGGGTCCTTCTTTGTTGAGATCGCTGCGTAACGTACTAGGTCAGTGGTCCAGCCGTGTAGTGGTCGTAGGACCGCGGGAGG
>JARQST010000692.1:0-26300 GCA_030142225.1 Pachycephus smyrnensis
CAATTTAAAAAAAAATTCATTGCGATACGATCATTTTTGACATATGAGGAGGCAGGATCCGAAATTAGTTTTTCGACCATAACTTTGGAACGGATGGGCCTACAGAAAAAATAGGGGTGGTTCTGAAAAGTGCTAACGATTTCCAACAATTTAAAAAAAAAAATCATTGCGATACGATCATTTTTGACATATGGGGAGGCAGGATCCGAAATTCGTTTTTCGACCATAACTTTGGAACGGATGGGCCTACAGAAAAAATAGGGTGGGTTCTGAAAAGTGCTAACGATTTCCAATTTAAAAAAAAATTCATTGCGATACGATCATTTTTGACATATGAGGAGGCAGGATCCGAAATTAGTTTTTCGACCATAACTTTGGAACGGATAGGCCTACAGAAAAAATAGGGTTGATTCTGAAAAGTGCTAACGATTTCCAACAATCTGAAGAAAAAAAACCAGTGAAGAATAGATCACTACCTACTTGGTCATGTTAAATCAAATGAATAGAGCCATCCGTATTGACTTGTCAGATCAAAATATACGCTAAGCTGGTAACTCCGGTGTCGCCGCCCGCGTGAAGGAATTCTCAGCTACTCGGGGATTAGCCGTTTGCGTCAGCTGTTTCGCGATATAAGCATTGCGCCGCGAGTACTTAAGACCGTGGCCGAGGTTTTCGCTAATTTTTATGATGGATCCGAGCGAAAGGCCAATTTCTCGTTTAGGTAGAGCGTATTGCGTCATGATTATTTTAACAGCGAACGCAGAAACCCGTATCTTAATTTTTAAATTATCTTAAAACCTTGTATCAACTAGAAGTGCGCGATAGTCTGAACAATCGTAGATGAAGTGTTACAATGTTATTCTTCGATATTGATTTCGGACGCAGCATCGTCGTATGCACCCTTTGGAAACCGCGATAAATAACAAGGAGATATTGGTAAACAGGGCCAGCTCCCGCGTATTCTGTGTCTGCAACGAACTACATGGTATTTCAGCCCCCTCCAGAACTTTTATGCTGTTTCCAGCATATTTCCTATGCACACTCGTGCCCACTTACCGTCAGATACAAAGTCTCATAACGCTGGCCCTCTTTACTAGTATCTGCTCGGTGCTAGTAGTCAGGTCCAACGTGATGAGCACTTGAAACCGTTTCATTTATGCGCGCACGAGAATTCTGCGCCGGTAATGGCTCGTCCCTAAATAGATCACCGGGTGGCCGTCACGCGCGCTAGCGTCGCAGGCCACTCGCTTAGCGTATAGATGTGCACTTTCGAAGCATTATCTGAACGACGACTTTTTTGAAGTTTAAATCACATTGACCCAGCTTACTTGCAGGGCGAGAAAGGCTGGCGATTGACAGACTTTTTCGAGATTAATGCATCAACCAAAAAATATTGGTTTAACCAGAAAAATCTAATGTGACACGCTAACATGATTAGTACAATAGTCCTAAATAACCCTTATATCTATACGTGAGTTTCATTGAATGACGAGAGTACTGTTTATGAGATTTTTCATGATATATAAGAAACAAACTCAGTAATTGAAGTAAGATCATTCTTTATCAATAAATGCGTAAGTCGTTTCAACAGACCAAAGAAAACTGTATGATAGTATTATCCGACTTAAGTACCAATAATATTACGTACAAAATGCTTTATAATCTATCTAAAGCTAATCAGTCACAATCACATTCCGCGTACATACCACATGTACGTATTTCCGACACTATAGGTAGGTACTAAATATGTTTTTAACATGCAAACACATTTTTCGAATTACAACCTTATTCTCCACCATGGACGTACAAAGTTACAGTAACAGAACAGAACAATTTTTTCCTTTTTAATAAATTAAATAATTCGTGTCGAGTTTTTCGTGGATTAACATCTACTTAATACATTTATCTGATTACTATTATACATAGTAGAGAAACGGTTACTTTTTGTCGTGAAACATGTTTCTAGCGTTCCATACACTTTGAGTAGTTCTATTGTTTTGTAACAAAAAAAAAAACAATTATCTGGATATGATGATAAATTATCGTCGCATCAAACTCAAGGAACTATACTGTATTTTCTTTTACTGAAAGTGGAAAAAAATGACAACTATGATAATAATCTATTACCAGTTATTGCATAGCGAGTCGTCATGGTATTATTATAACGTATTATTTATCGCATGGCAAAAGGTACGAATTGCCGCCACACGTGCTGCTTCGTTGTAAATGTTAATTTTCAAATGCGCCGCAAGTGTTTTCTCGTCGTGTGGTAAGATCTTAGAAACCTAAACAATGACGTCGCATGAGATCTAGACGATAAAAAAGTATTCAATTCTTTTTTTATTTACATCTTTTCTCTTGCACGTATTGAGGAGCGTTGGACTATTGATTCAGATCAAATTGTTCCAAGCTAAAATATCGCTCGGAACAGCCTTTGTTTGCAGTTAGAATTATCTTCTTGAGTGTCTCTACCAACGAATTGGAACGTTAAACCTCACGTCCATATTTCATACGCTCAGATGCACACACTTACAAGATATATTAGATTCGCCTACACAGATTGGCATTAAAACCTTAAGGGTATCCTGAAGTAACTTCTAAAGACAATAGACGAACCTCCTTACTGTAAAATTATCTTTACAGGCTGAAACGCAGAACATCGTCATCGTTGATAATCGACTAGTCACCTGCCGTCACCGTCATTCATTTCATCGCTGAGCGCATCAATTGCGTACACGCTTAACAATCACGTAACCCTATATATAAATAATATAGGGAAACAAAAGTTTTCCGTGCGTGTCACGCGTATCTTAAATTCTCGGCTACACCGGCTACCATAAACCACAACGCATTAGCATTGCCTTCTATCCCTTCATTCAATCATCCATCCATCATTACTCGTCATCTCTACCCCGGGTAACCGTTCGTCTTCTTCCTCTTCGATTTCATCCACCTCGAAGCCGGACTGCATGCTCCAGGCTTCCGTTCCGGTAATGTGACCAGTCAATTAACGTGACATTCAACGATATGCCTTGGCCTTCTCAGCCCATGCAAACAGATCTACACTAGGTATTGCTTCAAAATTATGACATGATGTCAACTCATTTCTGTAATTTATAAAGAATAAACAATGAGTTTCGAAGACCCAGTAAGGTGAATAATAATATTATTGACAGTCATTTGATTCGACTTACCCGAGTTGAGGCTTTATGAAAACATTTGGTTGCATTCGCGCAATATTATCACCGTTATCACAGAATAACCTCGCCAGAGTGACGTTGCGCAGCTCTGCCAATTGTTCTGTTAAAAAAGAAATCATTAGAAAAATATTTCTAGGTTGATATTTATTACACTCTTTCTTCTTCCTGAGACTGCATTGATGCGTAATTACCTGGTGTGAATGGATGGGGCTGAGCTACGGAGTCATAGAAGAATCTATCACTGCGACGAGTTCTAACGAACTGTTCGGTTAGGAGACATCGTAGAGTTGGTCCCACAATACCATCATCCTCTGATCTCTCGGCCATTCCGCCAATAACGAGATCAATATCATTGGGATGATCGTACAGCGTGCGGAGTTTCCTTACCATCTGATTAAAAGAGAACATAAGATAACTTAAATGTTCAAGCAAATTTTAAGATACTACATTGCATTCCACTTTTCTTGTATCTTCTTTACGTACCTCTATTGGAATATAATCCAGGAAATCGTCAAAAGTTTTTGCCGCTGGAAGACCGCAGTATTTACGGTAATGATTGTAACCAGGCAGACCATGATCACGACCACGTTGAATATCCAAACTAATAGCATCCAGACCCCAGTCACCATCAGTCTTATACAATTTGTGAGTCATCTTTAATAAAAAATATTTGTAAATAAGCTGCTGTTGTATTCAAACTAGCGTTATGTATATAATGTACACAAAAAAGAACTAAGTATACTTACATCAGGTATGAGATTCGTGTCCATCTTTTGACAAGTTTGAGTGGCAAGACCACGAAGAAGACCATCGAATACATCTTCTGATTCGATAATACGTGGTTTATAGAAGTAATCAGACAATCGAAGAGACTCATTCAATTGACGAGTTTCATCGGGCATACTGCAACGACAAACAAATCATTCATAAATAATTCCATGAATTTACATTACGATCATTGAATAAAAATAACATCTTCACAACTTCACTTACCTAAGTTTGCCTTGCTTCAAGGAATTAAGAAACTGCAGCGCTGCAGTCGCAGCTTCATTGCTGACCGCAGGATCATCATAGGGATTGTAAATACGACTGTAACTGCTACCCGTAATAAGTCCAGCATTACGAGCGTATTTCCTGCCAAGTAGTACCGGCAACCATTCCCTGTATGTGATATGCTGAATTTCAGCAATTACGATGCGTCTAGCTTCTTGATAAAGAATCTCATCGTTCCATAGTGGATTTATTTTCGCCAATTTTTCGGCAACACGATTATGCTCGCGGTGCCAAATCGTATGCATCACAGCCAGCTGTGGTTGAGCATTAACACGAGCATCCCCTAATAAAAGCATCACACGTATTACAAAATAATAAAACTTCTTTCTCTTCCTCCGTGATCCATTTATGCCCAAATTGATATCAAGTACTAACAAATGATAAGACATAACGTAAAATCAAACTCACCAGCCATGTAACATCCTTCCTTGGAATGGCAAAGAGAGCTAGGTTCGGAATGTGCAGTAGGTAAATATGCATAACCATTACGCATTTCGACACGCAGACGTCCGCCTTGGAAACTACGCAATTCGCGAGACTTCTTCAATGTAGAGCCGTAGACAGTGGAACCATCCAAGAAATGAGAGACTTGATTCATCTAAAAAAAACCGAAATTTATTTTAAAATATCCTGCAGAGATCAATAGAACAGAATTTCATCCAATTGACAACTTACTTGTTCAAGGGGACCGAAGGTACAATCTGGTCTAATGATTGGCATCGATCTGACATAGTTCATGCATCGCACGTAATGCTTTCCATAAACGGGATCATGTTCAGCAATTGAAATGGGTGCGCAAGCCGGATGGATGTATCTTGGAGATAACATATTACCGTTCTCTTGGCAACAAGAAATTGGCTTTCCATTTGAAACTAAAAGAAATAAAGCCACTGAAGATATTGCTGATTCTTTGAAATGATACCAGATAAGAAAATTAATTAACACTACTTACGCATCTTACGCATTGGTGTGTGAGCCAGGTCGTGTGCAATAAATTCACTCCACTGCATGATGGCCAGGGTCTTGGAAACATCGATTATGTCGTGAGCAACGGAGAGGCTGACGCTGACAGTTCTGCCACTTGGTAGTAATTTTCTCCCTCGCTCAGCGTGTCTCAGCTCTTGGATGCCTGATCCCAAAAGAAACCTTAGATGCTTGTCGTTTTGGATTACGCGAAAGATCAAATCGGAGTAAAGTTCGAAATGACGCGGGAGAACTGCATGGTTCTTGTAATATCAGTAATCTTCGTTAGCCCCAATCTACGTGTTTATGGAAGTATTTAATTTGAAAAATAAAAATTAGTTACACCACATACTAACAATTGTTAAAATATTTTCATGAAAATTATATTATCTCAACTATTATATATAAAATTTTGAAAGTTTAATACACAAAGATATGCAAAATTTCTTGAATAAGTAAAATCATTCGGGTTACTCCGATTTGCGCATAAGTATCTTTGCAGCTCAAAAGAAATGCAATACGCGCATGTAGCGGATTACGTAAAATTTATATTTTTTACGTAATCCTCGTATACTTTTCAAGATAATAAATAATCCTGAATTACTTCATACACAAGACGAGCTACTCTGGAACTGCAAAGTATTACAAAGGATCTACTTAGAAGGGCGTCCCAGCAAAGCGTTCTTGATATTTGACATCGCGTAAGTGGAATCATTTAATAGGCTAGCTCGTTAGCTATTCAATGGATCCACAATTCGCTTCGAAATCGCGTTCCGGTATAAATCGATGACCCGTATCGGTAGCTTAGGATGAATTCGTGTGTGATCCGTGCCTATTGTTATCGATCGAGAACACTTGTGGAAGAGGCCCAATAAACTTATCTAACTGGCTGATGAAGGTCCCCAGCCAAGTGAATCCAAATGGTAGTGAGTAACGGCATATTGTATAAGCATTGCTTTCAATTTGAATGCAAATCCCTCGAATAGAAAAAAAATCATTGCATGATTTAAAAAAAAATACAATTTCCCGTGCACAAGATAGTCCGTAAACGATAAACCGAGTCTTCACTGTTATTAGGAAGTAGTTAGGAACAGATGGAACCGGTGAATCTTAATATTTCGGACTGCATGATGATGACGTTTGATAGGTAGAATTAATAGTGTCACGTAATAATAGATATTTTCGGGAAAACCGTTATAGACTGCCAATTGAATTCTCATGCCCGGAGCCTACCGTGAACCGTATACCGCATCAACGAAAAGTGTGGACTAGAGTTACGTAATTATATGATACAATATTAGGTATATCCGAATTAGGTTACATACACTTCTACTGCTGGATAGAATCTCCCGACCGGGGCACTCTATTGTAGGCAGTATTATTCACTGCTACACTCGGGCATTTTATGCTCTATGTGCCTTATCGCACAACAACTGTAATGCAAATCACAGAATATAATTTGTTAAGCCAATCGTTGAACGTTATCCACCAGCGCCCAGGGATGCGTACTGCACCAAGAGGTTCGTGGAAGTGATGAAGGACACGGAATTGCATAATGCAATAAAAAAGGATGTAAAATGTGGATATAAAAGTCCAAGGATAAGGAAATGTACGGTATAGAAATGAAAATAAGAATACAGAAATGATGAGTCCGTGGGTTTATGTGTACACAAGTACTTGAGAAAATGGAAGAGAGGATAAATAAATGATGAAGAATAATTGCTGACTAAATCAGTACATGTATACTGGACACGTACACAAATTGATAAGTGAATTTTGAGTAAGGATGAATGATCGTAACTACGTAAATTCGTAGTTTCCTCGAGAAGTAAAATAATTGGAATGTAGGAGAGGAGAAATAGTGTGCTGTGATGGAAGCTCACAATCCGATGAACTTTCGTTTTCTATCACAATTACAATCTGGTCGAGCTTTTACGTAATGATAACGTATATACGTACACAGCATTTATGGAAAACTAGTCGATTGTCTGTGGGTAACCTTTTAAGAAAAAAGTTTCCAAAATTGATGACTAATTTTCTAAAAATGTTCTTGTACCAATCAATAATTATCTTCGTAAATGCTCAATCAGATACCCTAAGAGAAACGAGTGTCCTAATTAACTAGAATTGATACTAAACTGACAATTTAAATCTCCCGTCTTAATTTCAATGCATCCCCATCATTCTGCTTCATGATATGAGAATGCACAAACGCAGACGATGTACAACTACCAAAGTACCTCTTTGCAACCTTGGATGTAACCTAAATTTTGGATTAAACAATATCTTGACTAAATATAATTAATAGAATCTTGGCTCAGATGACCTTGCAATCTTATCTATACCAAATTCTTTATAACCCTAATGGATTTATGAGTGGCAGCTTTGCATTAACATCGCTCAAACCTAACACCTTAATAACTTTTACAATTATCCACAAAACAACCACCATACAGCGGCATATTAAGATTGCGATCTAATAAATTTCATCCCCAAGAAAATCACAAGTACCACCTGTAGTGTTTCTATAAAAAAAAGGCACCACATTCATCTTACTAATCAACCGTATTGAAGACACTTTGGATAAATATTATGAATTCTGGAAATAACTCTATTGACCTATATTTTAAATAATTTTTCACGCAATCCCTAACTTCTAATCCCTACTATAAGTCTTCTTTTCAGACAATTAACAGCGAGTACAGAACGCACAATCGAGAAAGCTCAAGTTTTCGGACAACAGCGAATTTGTCAGAAGGAAGGGAAGCGCTAAACATTCAGAAGGCTGTAAATAATTATACGATTATTATAGTACAATTAACGCACCGCAGAAACAAAAAACTGAGCCGAGATCTGTCTGTGACCTTGAGAAGACACTGAAACGAAGCGAACGAGACCGCGTAGAAGTAGGTAAAAGTCTGCAAGGAACGCGATGGTCTACTGTTACGTGTTCCCGTTATCTTGTTCGTAAAACAAATGAGATCGATGAGCCCATGCAAATGAATTGTGGCATCAATTAACAAGTGCTCATCATTCCAAAAGATGCTCACCGTCAAAATATTGTGGGAAGAGAACTCTGGTGTATGCGGTCAGAGCGCTGCCCAGTCTTGGATTCTCTAAATTATTACAGCTTCCATCAATGCTCCTGTACTTGGCATTGACATTACAATTTACAAATTGATTAGCCAAACAGGATGGGCCCAAAGGAGTTCTATGAAGTTTCAGGGTTGACACAACGCGCGCACATTCGTCATCGCTCAGACCAAATCTGCATCAAAATAATATCATTAGTACCAGTGTAATTTTTTCTCTCTAAAAAAAATGTGGTACCTTTGACAATGATTTTGAGACAGATAACCCGATGCCTTCGTAGCAATCAGAGCATCAGTTCCATGTTCCAAAGCGTCATCGGTCGGATACGAATGAACATACTGGCCATAAATGGGACTGTTTTTGCTGAATCCAATTCCTGCGCTAGCAATATTCATCTCTAGTCTGTCCATCCGGTTCACAATGGTGTGAGCAAAGTTAACCGAAGCGTTCAAAACCTCCTCGTTGATATCAGGTAATCTTCTTTTGTCAAAGGCTCCCGTGTCGATGATAAGCTCGTGCCGATAATCAGAAGAAGGCAACCCTGCAAATAGACCTTTCAGAACTTTACAAGAATATCTATAACACATGTATTGAGTAATCATACAAATCAGATATAAAAATATATGGTTATTTCTTTAACGACAGAAGGGACTCCTATATGAATATTTATTCTCTAGCAAAATCTAAATTGGATGCTCACCTGTATAGGTTGCCAGGTAATTCTGGATCGAGATGGGTATTTTGGAAGCACCAATCGAGCCAGTCTGCCCCAAGAATCCCATCGTCTGTAAGGAGATCCAGAGGACCGCAAGGGTCGCCACCGAACCCGCCATCACACCTCCAGCTGCGCAAACGAAATAATATATAAAGTTAAAAAGAATCTCCGCTGGACAAATATATGATCAATTCCTCCCTCTCTTTCCCTATTATGTACCAGTCTTGAGAGTGATGAAAGGACGCATCGGATGCAAATATTTGCGCATGCTCCAATGATTCATATTATTGTATATATAGAGGCGTGAAGTATATGGCGTCGCAACACGGAGGACACTTCAATAAACTATTTTTGCACACATCTTTCTAAAGAACTTAACTAAATACTGCCAGTTTCTATTTACCTACTATGATACCATTTAAGTTCAATTCGATGACGCTCGAGAAGAATTTTCTATGTCTATTCCACTTTCAATGAACTAAACTATTCTTTATTAGCTGATTGGATCTTTTTATACCTTTGAATTCGATGACAGCTATCCGGTTTGACACAAGTCGATTTCATGTAACATTACTTAATGACACTTTCGCCTTCAAGACACCAATGCGTTCCAAGAAAATCCACAAAATTTTCCTGATTAGTATATTGTAACAAAGAATTAACGTTGCTTGGCAATATTCGAGAGAAAAAGACATAAGTGAAGTTGCACGTGAAGCTAACGTGTTCGGCTAATCGAATAATAACGAAAATCATCCTCAATAAAATTAAAATTACATTCCAGGCACGCGATCTGGAATTACGTAATGAATAACAATGTATTCTCAAGTGCTTCTCCAATACGTGGTTATAATACAATTTTATATTTATAAATAAACATAATGCAGCCAATATCACATCGACAGTGTATTTTCTTGAGTATTTTTAAAATTAGCACCGCATCATGTTTTTCAAAAACCTAATCTAACCTAACAAGTATGATACACGGTATACGCTGTAAGACTGCAAAAATATTAAAAGAATATTATTCGCCAATATCTGACACGCATTGTTTTACGATACCAATTGAGTCATTAAATATATCAGTTATCACATTTTGTGCCGGACCAATTAAGATCTGTGCCAAGTACCATACGCACGTCATAAAACACTTAAAACCTACCAAGTGTTATACAATTTGCACATGTCAGTTTAACTAATAGATTAGAGTGTTAATCCTAATGACTGATAAACGATTGTACTATTTATCTTTAAAACGCAGTTCTCGTGTTTTAAACGTGATGGTGAGATAGTGCGATAACGACTTGCAGCATGGAAAATCACGTGTAAGCAAATGATGCTTTTTTCCTTTTAGTATCTTTCAATATCAGTCTATTTATGGAGTCGGCGTCGTGCATGCATGTTTGCCCTTGGGACGAAAACACCGGCGCACAATGTAAACTGTGTTATTGTAAGCAATTCTGCTACGTCTCACCTACAAGGAATATTGTAAAATTGGTACGTCGTATAAAGACGTAATTGTGTTATGCATACAATGGCGGACGCCGGTATTATTGATCGTCAGTGGGTTACACCCATGCCTTCACGATTAGATATAGACACCTAAACCTTCCTCAATTATTAGTCATCGATTCCGTTATTCAGTCGATTCAATAAGGCATAGAAATTTTACGACAATTAGCTCATTCATGTCCTTCGACCATAAGTCCATAGCTCGAAAAAAAAAACTGTCAAATTATACCGTCCAATTACCATACAACTTCGATGCCAAATATTTACCAATCAATCATCATTGCCGCACGAAACCTTTTTTTATTATGCGATATTTGGTCGTACATAATACGTTCAAAAAATTTTGAATAACAATCTTTAGGAGTCGCTTCAGTTAATCAACTAAGTATACATTATTTTGGATATGCTTCATTAATTATACCATAGCTTTTTTTCTCATCACATAATATTCCACGCAACTTACGTATAATTAAAAACATGATTGATTTACATAAGCTATCTCCTAAATTCATACGACTATCATTATGTTTGTATTCCGTCAATTTAAAATTGATCAACCGTTAAATTTATAGTGCTGGTCAAAAGTATTGGCACGGTGCAATGCTGGTTAAGCGTATTACTCTATGGGAATACTTTTGACCAACACTGTATAAACATTACATGAATAATGGTTTTTGCTTCAAGTATCCTTCGAATACTGATTTGGTCAGTTACACTAATGGAAAAATACCATAATATCCCGCTAGCGTGGCAGCATGTCGAGCCTTCACCGTCTATGGACAGCGTTATTGAAGCGAAAAGGCGGTCAGAGAAGAGAGAAAGGGAATTTAAAAAAAAGGTATTCTGATGGCACAAAATCCGAGAATAACCAGAAAACAAATAATCGCGATCATAATGCAATAATAACAATTTCGCCATCGAATATATGCATGAGCAAAAATTTGTTATCGCTTGGTCCGGCACAGCTGCGGACCGGATGATAACACGTAATCTGCGCATACGTGCAAAGATTGCGGAGAAGGGACAACAATAATTTCACTGTACTACGAATTGCAACGCGATGACACTTTCGCATTGAGATTTCAGTTATTTTGTCGACGATTTGAAGCTTCTCTGTAAAATACATATACATCTACGTTGCATACAATTTGCAAGAGAGTATAGATAACGCATGTAAATATTCGGACCGTATGTAGTTAATACACTATATCAATCTGCAATACGTTATCGAGTATTATATGTGTGTGGTTTGTCAGTGGGATCTGTATATTTCCACTGTCAGCCTTGCGAAATTCCTCAATTCGTTATCTAAATCAATATCGATCGAAATTAAAAGTATTGATTAATTATTATCACATGAATATAACGTACTCGTGATGACTCAAATTCTTCATATAACTAGTTGCCCTTGAGAATATCGTGATATGCTGATTATTCTTTTTAACAAGTAAAATGACATACCATTTTAAACAAATTATGTTTTACGGTATTTTGTTGTGTAGGGGAAAGGTGTCTGAGACGGCATAGCGAATAACACAACAAAATGTATGCCGTCTTGCACACCTTTCCCCTGTATACACAGCTGTATCATCCCACACCCCTGTGTATTTATACGAATAGTCATCACGGTGTAGATCAGTGATGTCAATACAAAGTCGTTAAGAGAAAGTTTAACAAAATCAAAAATAATCCACCACTCACAAGAAGCAAACTTTCAAACGCTTAAGTACCTCTATGAGGATCCTTCTACGTGGAGGCGAACAATAACAAAGTACGTATATACAGCGATTCACAATAACGTAGGACAAGACAATGATGATAAAAGTGCAGGAAGAATCCACAAGAAACAAAAAAGACAATTACCAGAGATGTGATCCATAGGCTTCTCCAAACCATGCATGGTGTAGACCCAACGATTGTTGTTATCAGGGGTCACTAGGAACATGTCTCACCAAGAGACTCGAATGGTGCAAACCAGATTTTGGTACACCCTCAGAGCATAAAAATAGGATATCGATATGCGAATAACGTTTTGATTTTGCACAAAATGCTATGACGTTAAAACAAGTCACGTACGAATACCGGCGAATGAGAATGAGACTTCTGTTAATAAGCATTCAAGAAGCGTAGAAATAACAATCGATACACGCCACGATATCAGTGAGCGTCGTCACTGAACTGAAATTACACGTTCTTTCACCTAGACGCTACTAGACACTAATCACGTTCCTTGACGCTAAGTCAACGCCTACCCTGGCGCACGTTCAGTGCTTGTAAACACGCAAAAAGGGGAGTGTCAGAGACGACGCAGGACATCCAGGTACGAGCCCAATACAAAGACGACTGCGTACTGGTTCAGCCGAGAGGCAGCTGCTCCTCTTTTTTTCCTTTGCCGTCGAGTCGGTGGCGTCGCGACGTATTCCCCACCTTGAGCACCTTCACCACCACCTTCCCCAGACCTTAATCGCTTCGAAAAATTCTATCACTCGCTCAACACGTGCTCGCTCGTCCCACCGGTTCCTTATATGTTTGTTACGTGAACGGGGCACGTTCGTCCGGAGATCCTTATTTTGACATAGCTCGTTTCAAAGTATGAACGACTGTTAGGAGAAAGATACTTCGGTTTTGAAACAGTATATATGCATACTTGGATTAATTAGAAACTGTTTATGTTTATAGGTTATCGTTTGCAGACGTTACTATGTAGCAGCGTTAACCTTAGGTATCAAGTATTTTTATGGCCCTGGATGACGCTCTTACGGAATTACACAGGGATCAGGCTGTATTGTTAAACCTTTAAAATTTCAAAAGATAAATTTACGATGGGGTACGGTAAACCTGAACCAATAGTAGATAAGCTCGGTATGGGTCTATAGAAAATTTTTCCAATGGTGTTCGTGGAAAGTTTTCCAGGATTTAAGAAAACTGAGAAACTGCAAGTCAAGTTTTTCTACAGCGAATGTATGTACGCACGCGTGAATGATTTTAGTTTTCTTACATTGAGTTTGTCCGTACGCATGTTTAAATGGGTATTTACTACGTGGCAGGCACTTTCGCCTCGTTTACGGGTCAAACAGTAACTGAGAAGCAAGGTCAACCAGTCAAAAATAGACAGATGATGTTTGATACAATGCTCATTTCCGCAAGCTTATTGAACTGCAATAAATTTGACTTATAAAAATAGCTAGTTTCAACCGCACAATTACTTTTATGTTTAAGTGCTGACTTTCGCATAGAAATCGTTCAGTGATTCGAGTTAAGGTAGAAAGACGCCATTAAGAATTCCTCGCAATACACGTATAGAGAATTTCACATTGAATCGGAGTTAACAATACATGGGCAAAAATTGAAAGAAATTTTTGGACTTCTGACGTATAATAAATTTCAAAAACGATGAATCACTCGTTATCGAGCACCCTGCGATTAAAAAAGAAGTACCAATCCTTCGTGATAAATATTTTTTAAATGTCTGATTAATTTAATAAACAATATATAAGACATTGTTTGAAATATCAAATAAATTATATCAACATTTCAATAGATTGCGATATTCTAGATTACACTTATACATGTCAACTGTTGACCAATGTCGAATTTAATACAATCTAGACATTTAATCAGTAATGATACCGCAGTAATGAGATTAAAAAAAAGAATATCAATATATGACGGCCCCGTTATCATAATCTGAATTGGACACTTTCTTAATAAGTCTTAAATGATAGTCAAGCCCTAGATCTCTGGTAGATATATCAATATCATATATACATCAACTCTCACAGATAAATTTCTGGGTAGCCCCAACGAAAGGAAAGATACTATAAAATACTTACATGCGTGCTATCGGACGTAAGACAGTTCAATTATATTTTATTAAAACGAAATAATTAAAAATATTGTCCCTTATGCTTCGTATGTGATGTATAAACAAATAGATATGGAAGAATCAATTAACTCTTTCACAGTAGAGAAGATTTCCCATGTAATGATGGACACAAACGAACGTAGACTAAACTGAAATAAGAAGTCTAACCATAAAAAAACCATGCGTCGTGGAAGCTACTACTCCCCACGCAAAGCAATATAACCTAATGTAACGCCTACACTACAAATGGCTAACCATTGATATGTTGAGAAATCGTTAACGGCGTGTCGTCATTTATCTCGTAATAAGGAACGCCCTTAATACAACCCATCGACCTCAAACCGGGATAAACAACAAATTCGGCACGAGGTTGCTGACTGCAGCATCCAATATGTCAATTAGTACGTTTATCCAGTTTAATAGAGGTATCTGAGTATTTAATATCTTTATTAGTATTTGCTGACCATTCAATGGCATTCCCATAAATAATATATGTATATAAATAATAATTAAGTCCATTAAAAAATGTTTCCTTTGTCTGTCCGATAGCTATTATCTTATCACGTGCTTAATGATCGTCTTCCATGCAAGGAACAATCTTCTATTGTCATTGAGAGCAATGTTATTGATTTTGCCACGTACTCCTGTAATGGCGCGAATTCATTTAAAAGTGACACGACCTTGACACAAATAGCTACACAAGAGGATTCGTAATAATAATTCCGCCATTTATAGACGATTAGACACAACGACGACTGATTCTCAATGATCATTCGTTAAAAGATGTGATCGATATTTCAGTGCAGTGAAATATAATTAGAAATCGTAAAGTAAATATAGATATATTGAATAAACACGTCACAAGAGATTTGAATTCTCTATTCTAATATATCTCATTATTATTATAATACTCGGCTAATGAGGTTTTAATTCTTTTGCTGCCAGAGAGACTGGTTACGTTGTCGCCCTACAGGATTAAATAGGATTAACTAATAACGTGCAAGATGTCAAATAAATAAACAGATGTGATTTTATTTAATCCTGTTTAAATCCTTTACGTTGAAAATGTATCGTTCGCTATGTTTCAACCACAGTAGACTGAGAGTTGAAAGAAATACATGGAATGCATACCTATAGTTTACTAATATATGAATATACAACATACGTATTTCACCTCTGAACTCGAATTCAATGAAAACATAGCCATTGTCTCATAAAAAGTGAGCAAGATAAGAAACATCAAAGCGACTGCATCAGATCGTACATTTTTCACGTGACATGTTTATCAGTTGATTCTTAAGCGATATGACATGACCTATTATGCTGATAAATAAATAAAGTAGGGGTAACGAAGGAAGTGAGGGTACCGTGATAGCTGTCTACGCCCACGTACGCCAAAATTCCAAATCCAAATTACACAAGTAATAAATGTGTTCATATTGATTTATATGGATACATAAAGCTGAAACTGGCGGCGGATAGGCCGTAGACGATGGCTGCAAAGCTTTGTTTATTGATATAACAATATTATATAACACCTAACGTTATTACTTATGAATGTATTATTACTATCAGGTAGCAACTTTTTTAATTTCGAAAAAAAAAGAATTTATAATTAACATAGATGTGTAAGGCTGTCTGAAATATTTAAAGATCGGCCACTAGTTTTAGCTTGATTATAGATATAAACATAACCAATTTCGTTACATTCAGGTTAGTTTATTTCTTAGTTGAAGGGTTCAGCACCAAAAACTAATCAAGAATAGTAATCAGGTTAGAGTTCAATAAACAAACAGAAACCCTTTTAGTACAAGGAATAGAACACAGCTGGACTGCGACTGTGGCGCCATCTACAATCGTCTATAATTTTGTCAATAAGTCTCTTTAGGTTTTGCTCTTCCTGGTAGTTCTGGGACGGGTTTATCGATTTGTTAGAACAAACATATATGTAGGATATCATTCGTTTTCGGAACGAGTACGAGTAATAAAATCGTAACCTCATAGTTCTAATAAAGAAAAGAAAGAAGGCAATTCACTAATGCAGAATAACTCTTTACTTACTGCAATAATTCTTTTATTATAATCAGAATAAATTTTCTATTTATTGCAGGTATATCATGCAGTCGAGATATCGAGAATTCTGTAAACATTTACAAAATAAATAATCAACATACGTACATTTACATATAATGAATACTAACGTAGTGCCGCTAATTGGAATGTGCACTGCAACGTTGTCAATTGCAATTCTTAACGAAAGCAACTCTGGATGCCATATTTTCATGCTACGCTACTGGTCAGGGCCTAGTCCCTTACTTACCTAGATAAGATTTCTTGAAACGTTCAATACGCAGATTATCGTGGAGAAAGGCGTACACGTCTACAGCCATTGTTTTACTGATTTTCAAATAGAGAATTTTCCAAATGATTTTTAACCGTAAGTATGTGTCCGTTCGAAACGCGCTGGACAACGGTCGACGACTTTCTACACACGACACGGTCACGTGAGTTGTTTTGGCAAGGAAAAGGGTCGCTGATCGATCACGAAAGACCAGAAAATGATATCTAGCAATATATAAACGATATTGAAGCCTTGACACCTGGCTGAAGGTATCTGCCAAACCGAAGTGAGTTCGTTTCTTCCTTCGAGAAGTTTCTCTATCCGCGCATGCGCATTTCTATCGGAACTAAAAGCACCATGGCTACGCCCATGTGTCGACGTGTTCGTCATCGTTATGTACTCTTATGGGTAAACCGTGCAACTGGCATGTGAATTTTGTGTCAATGCTATTGCATATTAAATACTAGAAAAATCTTATCTAAACATTCATCTTTAAGACCTTATCTATTTATAATCTTTCAATAAATATCATCCTTGATATTAAGGACATGGAAATTGTTCAGTATTCAAAGATCAATATGAAAAAGTGTCAATGTTTATAAATCAATTATAAACGAATTAATAAGAATATCCAATAGAATGGAAAAACTAATATACGGATGAATTGAAAGAAGATACAATAGAGTAAGAAGATTTTGTCACAAGCTATTTCTAAGCTTTGCACATATACATATGTATATACGTTAAGGAATATACAGAGATATACAATGTTATTTTCGTTTACAATTTTCTTAGCTGACAGCCATTCAACCTGGGCAAGGATCTTTAAGAACATTGGAGAACATTCACCTTCGTTACCTATGAGGTAGAAATGCTGTGAGATTTGAAAAATAACATGTGATAAGTGCCTAATCAACTACAATTCACACTCTATGATGAAATTCATTCATTGACTTCCTAATGCGCTCGTCACTGTCTTTCTAATAAACGTATGAACGTGCAAACTTCTATACTATAGACTGAGTAAATATTCTATTGAGTATATCCGGTGTGGATGCTCCTTAAGACTTTATGCCATTCCGTGTTATACTCCATGGAATCCGAATGCAAGGAACGGGAGTATAGTCGTGCGGGCCGGTTAAGCGAGCACGTGATACAAGCGTGATAGCCACCCGCTTCCATTCGTACGTTCCTTCATACATATAGTCGACTCTATATAATCGCACACTCGGGGCTCTAATACCTGATAACTAGCGAGAGACCGATATTACGGAGAGCCCCCACTCCACTGTGACAGGTCAAACGTTCGACAGAGCGCGAATAACATGCACGCTGAGAGGCACAGAAGAGTGGGGGAAGTCTTCCCCTCTTGGCGCGATAGCTTAGGAAGAGAGCTCAGGGGAAACGCGACTATAGGGAGCGCTTCTACAGCCTGAGCCGACTGTAAGTCCGTTTATTCACACTTTCGCATGTTTTTTAGCACAGGAAGACATTTCTTGTGTATTTTTTTCTATACATTATTTAATCAGTATGTTTATACTCGCGACAGTAAACTAATATGGACGTACGCCTGAGAAAAATTGTACTCTCTCACGTACTTCGTTTCTATTTTGCGCAGTTATATTTCATTCTAAGTATAAATTATATAAATAGCTCAATATTTCTTGTCAACGGTCTGCGCGAACAACAATTATTCATAAGCCTCGTCATCGAATGCCATAAGCCTGTGGCATCTCTCATGTCACCTAATCAGCTTGCAAAGGATTCCGGGAACAGTCACGTTGATTCATGTGCACTTTATTAATTTTTTTTTTAATGCACTTATTGTCGAATTAACAGTCATAGACTTTATCGTACCACGTCATTCGGATGTTTACGAAAGACTGTATGCAATAGTAATCTCAGGGTTCTGTTACATACATGCATATGTACGTGTAATGATTTTCCCATATTCTATTTTTTACGTTTACAATTTATTTTTATGCTGAACCGATATAAAAAGCAGTGAACAATCACGTGTAGTTTCTACATGTATATATGATTTCCACGAATCACGCATCCAGTACGTGTTGCAGTGTTCACGAGAGACGCAGATGCTTAGTCTAATATGTAATTGGTGGTCGTCCTACCATAGTCCCCCGAATGACATCACTATGAAAAGATTAACCTTTTCGTAATTGAGTAAATGCATCAATTTATGTTTTTGAAAACGTGAATGAAACGCGGACTTTAATTGTCTGAACTATTTCCCTTGCGTTAATAACCACAGAGGCATATTACCGTTTGCTTATGCATCGCGTGGCTAAAAATGTATATGTAAATATAAACCAGCCTGATGTTTACATGCGGGAAAATTATCCAGCCTTTGGAATTCATTAAATGCTTGACTTGACTCTGAGTTTTATTTTTAGGATGATTTATCATTTTGTTTTCAAGGAAATCTAACGGATCTTTTAACACTCACGCGAAGGTGCTATTAATGAATTTTTTTTTATTATTGTTATATATGCTCACCTGTTGGATGATTACATATATGTATACTTGTATGTGTACGCATATTCATTCAGAACTTTGAAAACAAACCATACATCGGTATCGTACGATTTAATAATATCCAGAAATGCTGTTACTTTAAAAGTGCAAATATTTTTAGAATCTGTGACAAAATTTTGTGTTGTTTATCACGTCAAAGTCTAGTATGCTGAAACGCACTTTTTTTCTTGGATATGGGAATATATATAGGAGGAGTCGTACTGCGTAAAAATGAACCCATTCTCTTTTCGTTGCTTAACGTGGCTCCATCTGTTCAATTGACTGTGAACTTCTGACACGAGAAGAGGACCATGAAAATAATTATTTTCCTATGGTCATAAGTTACGATGTTCTTTCACTGTCTTCTTTACTATGAGAACCATTAGGATGCAATGATTTTTTTACTTTTAAGCATTTATTACTTTAGAAGCTGTTGACCCTACTCATATTAAAATTATATAAAATATTCGTTCGAAGTATTCCCTCATCTTCATGACTGCTAATGATTATTTGGTAATTTTGCCAAGGTCTTACGAAAATTCATATCTCCAATATGATAAAGGATTTTTCAACTTCTGTGCGTATTCTCATATGATTAATGTCTTCGTGCAAACTGAATGAACTTTGATTACGTGACGTCCATTACTTGGATTAAAGATTACTTTTTATCGCGTACAATTTTTTGCACAAAAATGAGGATACAAAGATTGGGTATTCTGTGCATACGCACCGAGTGGATACATTTATAATCAATATGCTTATAATAGGAATGCCAATATCGCAACGGGTATTCGTTAACAAGGCATGTCCACAGGTCGTCAGACAATAATATATTTTTTCCACGATTATTTAGCTAGTACGTGCAAACCGTACTTCAAAGTTTACAACAACATGTCCTACGACAGAAACCAGTTTGTCTGGAAATTTAAGTACGGACTACTCTCATTATGAATATACAGTAATACACATATTGTATACGGGTTGTTGTGATAATGAGATATTGTTGTATGAAGCAACAAAAACTTGCAACATTCGACCAAGGCACAATGCTAGAAACAAGGTCTTTAATGACAAAAATTAAAAAGTTTCTTCGCGAAATTAAAAATTCGAACTCAAACGTAAAAGTGTTTTGTAATAAATACAGATTCATATTTTTTTTATCAGTAAAACTTAATGTTGTTAATGAAAAGAGTGAAAATGGTTAATTACTCGACTGGCGTGCGAAATATAATTCCGTGGCTGCATCACCTATGCACGTACACATACGTAGATATGTATTTAAAGCTGATCCAATTCATCATTAACAACTAATTCTATTTTAGTTTCTCTAAGTCTTCCTACTTGAATATAGTCCATATACTCTAAATAGACGTTATATCAAATTTCGAAATAATGGAATGCAACTTTTAATTTGGCTTATCTGGAACGCGCGGAAAAATTTCTAGCGCTGGAAATTCTAACCGCCAAATGCGATTTTAAAGACGGTTAACTCACTCTGCTTCAACTAATGAGAATCTTTAGTCGTTTTAAGATAGACGAAACAACTGTTAGATAACTAACGTGGGATAAGGATAAGTGAGTGAGACGGAACGAAGACACGTAATTTCTCTTGAATGGAATTGAACCAAGAATTTTCTCTTTTCATTCGCCTCTTAAACAAATCTCTATGAATATTGGTCTTTTTTATTAAAAGTATTTACAATTTTAATGTATTTATTTTGTAATGTTAATGTAATGTTAATGTATTTTATCTTAATGTCTGATACTTTTATCTAGACATTGTGATACTTGACATATTTAGCGCATGACTTATAGTCAGTGCAACTGTTACGCACTTCGACCTCGTTGTAATCTAATCTACAGCAAGGATACAATTCCCTTTGTAAAAATGACTTGGTTGCTGAGAATTGTAGGGCTTAGTTAAAACAAACAAATAAGTAGCTATTGTTATGGGAATGAAACGAGTCGACGACTCGTTTCTCATCCTAACGACTTTTTTTCACTTGCAGGTAGTATTGTTCAATTGTGACATTAATCAAGTCCCGAGGTTTCAATCCATTATTTGTTAAACGAGAGCCTCGAATTATACGTTAAAAAAAAATCGTCCATCACTACGAAGCTTACAAATAAACTATATAAAACATCAGAGCCAATGCCTTAGAAGATCATCAAATCCAGTAAAATATTCCAGCATAATACAAAATAAAATAAAAAAATTCAAACTCCCAAGCTCAAATAAATAATTCTGAATAGAATCGTAAGCCAAAAAACTTTCACACGAACCATAAACAAAACAGCGAAAATTAAAAAAAATTCCAGAAAAAACCGCCTCAAAAATAACTGTGAATATCATTTACAAAACGTAATTACCACACAGACTGTGCAATAAATATCAATCCTTATCAGTTTCCCCCTATCTTATCAGGGGAGATCATCACCGCATAATATTTACTCAATTAATAAAAAAAAAGCCAATTAAGAATACTTACGATCTTTAGAGGCGCGATATACGTAGAGATTTCTGACGCGAAATGTATACTAAAGTTAAAATTGTGATTTGGACTCGTTCTTATGAACCGGCAAAATGCCCGAGGAAACTCTCGAGTACCGAATGCGACCCCAGTGCTGCGTACAGCGCTCTTTATATAAGCATCGTTCTGGGGGCTCGCCCATTTGCATCACGTTCGCCTTTTAACCTGCTCGTACCATCCCCTACTAGCACTATCTAGCTGCCTAACCGGACCCAACGGCATACGGAGGATCGCGATACTGGGTTTCATCTTCGTCGGGTCGTTCCGGGTCTTGCAGCTCACTCGAGCCGCGCTTTTCTTATCTCGCAACGAATAGCGACTGATATTTGACTGACTGGCACAATAATACGCAAACTAAGATCAATAATTATTGTCGGCAACAGCATTTGAATTTTCATTACGCTATCTTATACGTATATGTGGTTTCATTTGTGAATCTTGCGAAAACAAGACTGATAGCGGAACTCCCACTTGCGGATATACGGGGAACTTCGAAGAATATAAAACCTACAGATATTTTATAGACAGAACTTACTTTCCTTCGTTATGACTTTTTTGGCTGGTAAATTGCAATTCGCGTCCTCGGAGTGACCGTTTAATGTGCATGTATGGAACGAGTATGTAGGTATTTACGTGCGAGCCAAGGATCTTGAGTCGTGGACTGTGTTTGGTCGTTACCCTTGAGGATTTAGAGGTTATGTAAAACTAGAGAAACAGACAGGTTCGTTTCACCTGACGTATGTTGTTTATATGATTTTTTTAGTTTGAAATATAGTTATATATCTTTTTGAATAATGCTGCAACTTCGGATCGTGTACAAATGGGTTAATCGATTTTTTGTTGTTGCGTATCTCTGTGTATTGTGAATTTTGAAGATTTTTCGATTAATTAACGTTCCCTGCTTTATTAGATGATTTTGCACCACGTGTGCAATCGCTGCCAGCTACTATGCTTATTCTTGGAATAATTACGCCGATACTTTGCTGATAGAGTCGATCGCTCATAATTTTTCTCCATGGCGGGGCAAAGTTCTACTTGAGTTTGGGAATAACATGCGCACTTTCTTATGCATTAAAAAAGTGCGCATGTTATTCCTAATATATAGAGCTATGTCAAATGATTAAAGCCCAGCCAGTCGATACACGTATCAATTTCTTTCTATGTATATGACTATCCTTTAACCGTGTATTTTTTTTGATCTTAGTAATTTTAAGTTGGAATTCGATTCCAGACGAAAACAAACTCGTTCCATTAATGGGTTAATAAAGTTTTGCAATACTGCATATTGTGTTTAAATTTATATTTTATGCTATGGAAGAGGGGTCTTCAAAAAGTTCCCGTATACGAAAGAGGGGAAAATATATCGCAATTTTGAAAACCCCTTGTTTACGCCTTTTTTTTTTAAGAGCGATTCCGCAATATTGAATGTTTTGAAAAAAGGAATGCGAGAGAGCTGAATTACAATTTTTAATTGACGAGCTGCGCAAAGCGTTATTGTTTTGTTTTATTTTGGGTAAAATTTCTCTACGTTTATAGATCTATTCGAAATGGGTAACGATGTTGAAGTTCTGGACAAAAACTTTTTGTACAACAACATGATGGCCAGGGCGCTCGTACAACTGTTTCCTGAACAAGGTTAGCGGGAGTAGATTCTTTTAGTCGCAGAATTTATTAATAATTTGTAAGCGGAATTTTTCTGTCACAAAGATTCATAAAAAAGACGTTTAGGTTACGTTAGGAGGAAACAGCCAAGTATCGAAAATTAAATGCTTTACAAGTGTCAAACATTTATTTATTGCTTACACTCTTCTTGACGTGCGAATTCATAACTAGCGCCATTGAATTCTGCTACAATGGTAAATGAAAATGATGTTATCATTTGAGCTACTGTTGTTATCAGTGTACCGTTGACTGAATATAAATAGACTAAACATACCAGTGTATTCTGTGTCTCGTATTTCTGATACGTAAAATATATATATATATATATAGCATTTCAATGGATAAAGTCCATCTGTAGGTGTCCACGAAACCCAAGTTTGCGTGACACCATATCCCATAAGATGTACAGTCTATTTACCTCCTTAGCCAACGGTGTTACCGTTGAGATACCGACATGTCTGGTTAGATAACGTTACATTCTAATTTCATAGAGGTCGCCACATACAAAATGTTAGAAGTGAAATAGAATTCCCTACTTATCTTACCCATAGAACATAAAGCGATTTGGAAAATGAAATTATGTAATTGTCTCTATACTTGCACAAAGAATTTAAATTTAAGTTCGTTATAATAGCAATTGCGAACTATTAATGAAAACAAAGTTCTGCACAAGTATAAAAACAAATGTTTATTTATCAAACGTACAAAACATTTTTTTAAATAAATAAAAATTTATTTCCTAATGGTATTTTAATACTCTATTGTTTAGAACTACCAATGATTTAAGGTTCGTCTACAAACGAGATTGAATGAAGAAAAACTATATCTGATCGCTATGTATTATAAAAGAAAAAATTTCATCAGGCTGCTCTGTATTTCTGTTCGTGTTTCACTTAAATTTAGAATAAGTTACGGAATTACTATTATATCGAAATTTACCGTAAACGAGATTATGAATTAAAACAATTAGCTTATGTTTGAGGGGAAAAAACTGAAAACGCCGATACAAAGAAACAAAACCATTTGTTTGTCATCGTACATTTCACGAACTTAAAAAACAACTGATAAACATTTATAATGCATATCATCACGATATGCAATGATTGCCCATATGTTTGAAAGGATACGAACGTAATCCACGAAACGTCGAACGGTACTTTTTTATCGAATTGAACTTTCTCTGCGTATAATGAACATTCACTAAAGGTTCGATTAATGTTTTGTACTCTATGGAGAAATACGAATTGCAATCCCGCTTTTTCTAATTTCACGCTGGATTCCAATACGTCTAATACGTGTGACGTTTTCCCGAAGTAGGACACCTAAGAGAGCCCGATATATACTGAGTTTCGCTTTTTTCTTTATATAATATACTATTTTGGAAGATTTTCCAGTAATTAACAAAGTTTTAGTTTTAGTTAATTATGTCAGATTGTACGTACATTTAATCACTGCTGCGACTACGAATTATAACTATGACGTATGACAAATAAATTGTCCGTTCATCTAAATATAGATAATTATCGGATTCCATCGATGAAGTCACTATTTAATTGAGTAGTCTGCCCAAATTCGTATTATCATTACCATACATAAGATAATTTATCACTTGCCAATATAATTCTATAATTACCTTTGACAATTATTTCTATAATTTTTCCGTTTATGACATTTGATATGGAAAATTTGTATTGATTTTAATTCAGTAAACTCCTATAAATATTTTAGCATTCAAAATTCTTTCAGACAGTTACTTTGGAAAATACTAAAATGCCTTGTCCATGTGTTTATGATAATGGAACAGGATAAGCGTTGACAAAAATAATATAATTTACATGAATTTTCAATAATTATAAATAATTGAAAATTATCATAAACGAACCGTACTATACTATACTACTAGTATAAAAATTTCCAGACATTTTATCACTAGTTTTGTCAGAGGCTACCGATTCATTAAAAATTATCAGTAAACACATTACCAAAGGATAATCGTTATTGTCATTGTCATCGTCATTATGATTTTCGCAAAATATTTCATACTAAAATTAAGGCAGTAAGTTGTTACTATAAATCTCGATATATCGATCTGAAATTCAGGTCGCCTAAAACGATATTAACATGATACGAGTAAACAAAAGGATTATGCTTTTCTCCACTTTCGATAAGTGGATTAAACGGCTTTGATTCAGCTTGACTGAAATTGATTGGTTCTGACTTATTACTCCTAACTGATATCAACAGAAAGGTCGCAGATATTCATGTGGCTCGAGAAGCTACAAAGTGTCGCCGGAGATAAAGGCGCCCTTGCAGTACGTAATGACTACATGTGGTTGATGCTCTTGGTCATGCAGAGTGGAAACCTAACTGAACCTTTTGATAAACTTCCACCTACCAGAGAACTGCCTCCAGTCGCAGAAATCGTGGTAGGTCATTTTTATTAAGATATGCCCTTTTTCATCATTTCATACGCCATCTTTTATTTAGTCTAAGTTAAGATCATACTAGAAGGATTTCATGGACACTGGATTAAAAAAAAATTCGAAATATATGTACAAGGACACGTAACGTTTGAATTATTAGACATTTCTGGTTTTAACTGCTTCGACGTCATCATCGATCTCGTGGCTGTTGATAAATTGAAAAACGTGTGCACTTATCTTGGGTGCATGACATCAATGAAGATGAATGAGTTTTCATCTTTTGTGACTGATTTAAGATACTTTGTATTCTTTGTGTTTGAAGTCTTGATCTTGATATCATTTCATTTCTGCACGTGCATCTTGATACGTGGAATATATATTGAGTTTATGTAAAATATTCATTTACACCATTT